>VZTB01008539.1:758-29450 GCA_013397245.1 Thryothorus ludovicianus | reverse complement strand
ACCCTCACAGCCAGGAATTCCTTCCCAAAATCCCATCCAGCCCTGCCCTGTGGCAGTTTGAAGCCATTCCCTGTGTCCTGTCCTTCTCTCCAGGTTTCCTGCAGCTCCTCCAGGCCCTGCCAGGCCACCCTGAGCTCACCCCAAATTCTCCTGTCCAGGGCAGCAATCCCAGCTCTGCCAGCCTTTCCTCACATCCTCTCTCTGCCTGTGTTAGGATCAGGCTGGAGGGGACTCTCTGTGCCATCCCTGCAAGATATCAATTATTATTTCAGGTGTATTACACTGTTAGGTAATTATAAAATACATGGAGATTGTGTTTTATTGCTCTGAGCAGGGAATTTCCTCACAGCCTGGGCTGGGCAGAGCAGCAAAATCTTTGTCACCTGAGGGATGAGGAGAGGAGCTCACAGCTTAATGGCAGCAAAGAATTTCTTCCTGCAGAGAGGGGAAGATAAAAAGATAGAAAAACAATGATAAAAAACCAAAATACCTCTTGTGCTTTAATGTACCCAATCGTTTTCATTCAATTCTTACATTGTGAATTAATAATAATATGTGCTGATATAATAAGGATGATAATAGTAATAATTTTAGTAATAATAATAATAATGATGATGATGATCTGATAGTTCAATTAGGTGCAAAAGCTTGTAAAGGAGGTGGGCTGTGCCCTGCCAGCACTGCACAGAGCTCTCTCAGATTTCTTAAAATGATTCTGTTTTCTGTGAAGGTTTTGCTTCCTGAGAAGCTGTGGCTGTGTGTTCTCTGAGCGTGCTCTCAAGGAAATTAAAGCTGAAGTTTGTCACAAGGTGAGTTTTGCCAGCTGTAGAGGCAGTTGGGCCCTGTGTGTGTTTATAAAATTGCTCCAAAAGGGGAGTTTTTAATCTGAATGTTCAAGTTGAAATGGAACTTGTGAAAGTTCTTTTCTATGATGGCCTCAAGTATTTCTTTGTAGCCTTTCTTAATTAAAAAATTATTCTAAATAATTGTAAAAACGAGTATTTTTGTTCTCAGAGTTTGATTTTGCAGTAACTGCTTCAGAATTTCCATCTTTCCCAATACTAATTTCAGTTTTTAAAAGGTGATTGGTTAGGTTGGGGTGTTTTGTTTGGTAATTTTTTCTTCCTGAATGCACATGGCTTGTGTTTTATCAGTATTTGTTCTGTATTTAAACTATTTAAAAATATTTTCAGGTTGTGTTTTGTTCTCTGTATTTTTAAAGGATGTTGGGTGTTGCTTTTTTAGATTTTTGTCGAATTCTCAGCAGTTCCATGAATTCTTGGAGAAAATACTGACTTAATTTCACATTGCTGAGCTCATTGTCCAGGTTTTTTTTGTCATTAAGGACAATAATAAAATGAGCAAATACCCTAAATGATAAAATCAGCAAAAATCAGCAAGATTTGGGATTAGAGATGCCACACTTGGGCAGTGATTTAATTTCTGTGAACACCCTGCTATTGGATAAAATACAGATTATATTTATATTAAACAAGATCTGGGAAGGGAAAACTTTTGTCTTGGTGAATTGTTTGGTCTTGAGAGGTTTAATCTCATATTGCTCCTTTCAGTGCTCATTTTGTTCTGTCCTAATGGCTTTGTTTCCTCTTGGCAGATACTAATTTATTTTTAATGAGGTTGGGTTTTTTTTTTTTTGCATTTAAATTTTTGTTGATGGATGGGTGTAACCAGAGCATGAAATGCAGGAATGAGATGTTTTGTCCATGGTTTAGCCAGTCTGATAATCTCATAAAAACCAAATGAATCTCACATATTTTTCCCTGGCTTTTTTTCAGTAATGAGTGTTTAGCGTGCAGCTGGAAATTCTGCACAATATTCAGAAAGATTCTTCTAGAAATTATTAAATTGGTGTAATATTTAGTCTCTCATCCTCTCATGGTTGGATTTTGCTGCATGAAGACAATGGGAACCAGCTGAGAGGACACATTGATTAAGGTCAAAGAGGGATTTTGGAAGAATTTTGGGTTATTCTGATGCTTTTCTCCTTCAGAATCCAGAATGGGAGCAGAGCTCTGCTAGACAGGGGCAGAGGGAAGTGGTTCTGTGCTTTGTGGTACTCACAGAGTAACATTCAAACAGCCAAAGGAGCAGTCACACCCTGGAGCAGTGTTGAGAGATTCACTGCCTGCAGGGAAAATGCTTTGAACTGTCTTGACAAAATATAAAACTTCTTGGATCTCAAAGATTTGTTGTAAGAGCAGAATTTTTTAGTGCTGGTTTAAGTTGGAGAGCAGGCTTGGTAGATAAATGCTGGGGACAAATTTTGTAGCTTCTACTTAGATTTAAAAGAGTTGGAAAAGAGCTTTTGTCTGAAACAGCAACTTGGGAGTGCAAACAGATCTTGTAAAACATTTTTACAGAGAAGCAGATTTGGTTTGAGCCATATTTTTGACCTTTTGATCAGTAAGAAGGGAAAATTTAAACTCTCAAACACTGTCACATGCTAAAATGTGACTCAGTCACATTTCAGTCAGCAGGCAGAGAAAGAACTTTGCTGCCAGATGTGACTTCTGTAGCAGCAGCTCTGCAGATTGGGATTTCTGCTGCCTCCTGCTTCCTGTTCCTCGGGAAGAATTATTTGTGAGGGAATCTCAGTTTAAAACCTGAGCACTTTGGAGCAAGGTGTTTAATTCTCCAGCTGCCTAAAATGAAAAGAGCAGGCAGGACTGGCTCTGCTCCCTCTGTGTGTGTCTGATGGGATGGGTTTTGGTGTGCCCAAATATTTTGGAATTCTTGTTCCAACTGGTTTGCACGTTCTTGCATGGCAGTTTTTGATGTCTGCTGTTTGACAGGAATGGTGCTTTAATTTGGAAGCTGACTCTTTAAAATGATGGATTTTCCATTCCTGTGGATGTAAAATATGCTGGAAGTGGTGTGGAGACAGGATAGAGATTGTGGTGCTGAAATCCTGAGAGTCACTTTGAAAGTTAAGGACAAGATTCCATTTAAAATCTACTTGCTTGGATCATTTCAGAGTTTATATTGGACTTGTTTTCAGAGTCAACTAAACACAGACTTGAAACTATGAAGCTCTGTGCCATATCAAACAATTAATTTAGTGTTTAATTTAGATATGAGGCTTTTTGAAGCAGAATTTCTGCCCGTGGCTGTCGGATCCAGAGCTGGGTGTGCAGCAGTGGTTCCTGGAACCAGGGTCACTTTGGCACTTTCTGCTCTCAGGGCACCAAAATCAGCAAATATTTGCTGAGGTCTGAAAGTTGTGATTGATCAGCTCTTAACACAGAATTCATGAAGGTTTTCCATGACTGTTTCAAGGAGGTGATGTGGTCATGGTCATCACAATAATGAGTTGATTATTTCTTACAACTTGGGAATGGTTTAGTGACGATTTTCCTAAAATTCTGTTTCGAATACAAAATCCTTTAAGCAAAGAAGGTCACGATGCAAAGACATTCTTAGGTTGATATGGGTTAAGTCATACCAAAATTGTATTTTCTGAGGCCTTTTTGTGCAGGTTTTTTGCCTGGTGCAATTTCTGCAAAAGGAGCCCATGATATACAGTGCCTGGCTGTTGAATTTTTCATTTTAATTTAATTTGGAAATCATGTACAGCAGTTGTTCTGGGTGGTGGTGCCAGGGGTGAAAGCTGGAGACTGGCTTAGCTGCAATGATGGCAATAAGGAAATGTTCCATTCCCCTTTGAAAAGACATCATGGGGTGGATAAATGCTGCCAGTGCCCTGCAGTGGACTGGAGAGAAATTAATTATGAATATTGCTGTGATTAATAAATGCCAGAGACCCATTAGCTTCAGTAATGGTTTGGAGAGAGACTCTCAACAAGCTCAGCATGAACGTGTGCCTGGCTTTTATTTCCCTTGTCTTTTTTAGCTTTATTTCCCTCCAGAAAAAAAAAAAAGTCTCTCCAGCAATATTTAGCCACAAAATAAATCCTGGATTATCCATGAAACTGAGCACAGCCTTTGGGTTGAGTTTGTAAATAAATAGGGAGCAGCTGGCCTTTCTTTAGGTTAAAGTTCAGCTGCAAGAAATGATGTTTCCAGTAAACTTGTGTGGGAAAATGAGGAGTAAAGTTCCAGCAACCTGGGAATAAGTTTGTAACAAGAAACTTTAATGTCCTGTTGTTGGGTCATTTGATTTTATTTTTTTTTTGGGAATAGGCTCAATCTGTAGCCAGATTTCTTGTAAAAACTCAGGGATGTTTTGGGTGCATATTGAAGATTGCATTGAAACTGCTCCTTTTAAAATTTATTTTTATTTTTTTATTTAATTTTGATTTATAATTTGCAGTTTTTAACCAAGTGAGCTGTCCAGGTGTTACTGCCCTTGCTGCAGCCTCTTTGCTTCTCTCACTCAGGAACACTGGGGTGGAAAAATGTGTGAAAAATGGCTTTTTGCTCAGTTTTCCTGTAATCCCTGGCCTCAAATCTTCCCTAAATTTTGAAATTTAATTACATTAAATTTTCCTTGCCCTAAACTCCTGCAGAGACTCAGAGATAACAGAAGGATCCTGCAACATGTGTTTATTAGGAGCAAGGCCTGGGAAGGACAGCAGTGATGTTGCCAAGCTACAAAATGAAATTAGGGATGCAGCTGGCCATGGGAAATAAAAACAAACCCACACCCCCCAGAGGCATGGCCTGTGTCACCTACTGGTTGTCACTTGTGTACAAGCTCTGAAATTTTACCATCAACTTCCTTATTCAAAACATTTCACGAGACATTCAGCGGCCACGACTTTAATCCGTTATTTCTCCATATTTTATCTTTGTTCAGTCACTGCTGCTTTTATTATTGTCACGCTTTGGCTGCGAACACGAGGAACATTAATATTGGCTTATTTAGCTGGAAAAGTCACTTAACAGCTATAAACTGAAGCCAGAGATTGGGAATTTCTTTGGGAATTAACCCGGAATAAACAAACCCCGTTTATTTAATGAGCGCAGCGCTTCACCCTGGCTCACAGAGGCCGTACAAAGCCGTATATTTATTTTTTTTTTTAATTTTTTTTTGCTGCAGGGGTGCTGGGCTCAGCCCCCCAGCTGCATGTCGAAGTGGCTGTGCTGCTGCAGGCTCCAGTGCTGCTGCAGGGGTACCCGAGCCTGGCGCAGCGCCTTGAGCCGCAGGCGCCGCTCCAGGCACTGCAGCGCCAGCGGGTCCCTGCCCGCCTCGAACTTGTTGGCAAACAGGTGAGGGGACTCCACAATCCACTGCAGATCCCCCAGGCCGTACACGCAGATGTCCCTGACGTAGCGACCTGCGGAGACAGGTGGCAGAGGTGTGGCACAAGGGTTTTTTAAAAAAAAGGAGTTTTTCGCGTTTTGGTTTCCGCGCAGAGATGGAGCTGGAGGGTGTTGGAACCCAGAATGCAGAAAATATTTCTCTGCGTGTTTGAAAGGATCCAAACCCTCTGACAAATCCTGCTTTTAACCTCTGTCCATGGAAAGGGCTGCCCAGGCTTTGAGATGAGACAGAATTATCAGGAATGTGAATTAGATAGAAGCATAATATGTAATTGAAATTACATATTATGATTGAAATGGAGATTTTTGGGTTTGTCAGAATGGTAAGGAGATGAAGACAAGATGGAGGATTCTTGTGGTTTTTAGGCTTCTTCCTCCTCCTTCATCTCCTCCACATTCTGCAGTGTTGGGGAGGATTGGTCGGAATTTGCCACAGTGCAGTGTTAGTGAATAGAAATTTAGTCAGTTATTGGTAGAGAAGTAGAAATAATGCACGTTCTTGGTGATAATTGGGTGAATTATCTTTAAGAGAACCTTGATTCTGTGTGTTGGAGGCTCTTTGGTGCCTTTTCTCCCTCACACCAGGCTGGTGTAAAGCCTGGAGTTCAGAAATTGCTGATGAGGAAAGAACAAATAACCTGGGGAAGGAGAACAACCCAGAGTCCCCTTTGCCTTTTTACTCAACCATGACTGGAGAAAAAGACCTCCCCTATCAGGGGAGAGGTGTGGGAGTGGGAGAACTCTGACAGGAGGACAATGCTCCAATATTATACAGACAAGAGTTTGGGTTAATGTTTTACATAAACAGATATTTGCTACTTCCAGCTGCTTCCCTCTTGCTCTGCTTGGTAAAATCTTGTAGGTGGGCATCAGATGTTCTGATCACTACTGGGATTCCCTGCTCAACCTGGGCTCAGCTTGCACACTTAAGAGATTTTAATTATTTCTGCATGCTTGCCATGTCAGAAAATATTTCCATGTCCAGGTCAGCACAATTCGTTTTTATTGCTGTTCAAATCGAAGGGATTTAACCCAATGTTGATGGAAGTACCTGACAAATATCTTTGGCTTGAGGTGAACCCCCTCCACTGAGAACTGATCAGCCAAATTAGTGTAATTGGTAATTAGGGGCTCTCAGTGTATGGCTACTGTGCTCATCTCAAAATATATAATTAAAATATGTAACTAATATATTAATGTAACATATATCTCAGAATGTCTTTAACTGGATATAGCACAGTAATTTATAGGGTGCCTTGTTTTATTTAATACTTTCAAAATAAATTATATATGACCAGTGAAGCACATTTAATAGCTGGCCTAAATAATATGTAATCACCAATTAATGCTGATTAGTGAATCAAATTTAGGTTCATGATTTAAATTCGCATTACCTTTGCAGCCTTTGTGTGAGAGTCCTTCTTGATCTTTCCATTTAATGGCTCTTAGGTCTCCTTGCCAGCCTGCATTGGGTGTAGCCCCTGGAGCATCTTTAAAAACAAAAGGCTCTGATAAGATTCTTTTCTACTTATTACAAGGAGAATTTTCACTGCTGGACCCTTTTTAACTGCAGTCACTTTGAGTATTTTATTTGCAAATACTTATGCCATAAGAACAGATATAATTCTCTGTATTATTCCTTTTTTTTTATTCCTTGAGAGCAAAAGCTTTCATGCAGCAAAAAAACCTAATTTTTAACCCAAATATTTCTGACTCCTGGTCTGCACTGAAGTAGCAATTTCCTCCAAGCTTTATTTCTCAGCCACCAGATGTGACTTTTCAAAAGGGTAGCACCAAAGCTGAAGTTACTTTATTTCTGCAATTCAGAGCTGTTCAGCTCCGGGCTGGAGCTCAGAGCCTCTCCCTGCCTTGCTGGGGTTATTTGTAGAAGAAATGCCAAACTTTTACCAGATAAACATGGTGTTGTTTGTGGCAGAAATGACAAACTCTTACCAGGTAAATGTCAGGTTAGTTGGCAGAAATGCCAAATTCTTACCAGATAAACCTGGGGTTGTTTGTGGCAGAAATGCCCAACTCTTGCCATAAATGTCAGGTTATTTGTGGCAGGAATGCCAAGCTCTTACCATAAATCTGGGGTTAGTTGTGGCAGGAATGTTAAACTCTTACCAGGTAAACCTGGGGTTAGTTGTGGCAGAAATGCCCAACTCTTACCATAAATCTGGGGTTATTTGTGGCAGAAATACCCAACTCTTACCATAAATGTGAGGTTATTTGTGGCAGAAATGACAAACTCTTAGCATAAATGTGGGGTTATTTGTGTCAGGAATGCCCAACTCTTACCAGGTAAACCTGGGGTTAGTTGTGTCAGAAATGCCCAACTCTTACCATAAACCTGGGGTTATTTGTGGCAGAAATGCCCAACTGTTACCAGGTAAACCTGGGGTTATTTGTGGCAGAAATACCCAACTCTTACCATAAATGTGGGGTTATTTGTGGCAGGAATGCCCAACTCTTACCATAAACCTGGGGTTATTTGTGGCAGGAATGCCCAACTCTTGCCATAAATCTGGGGTTATTTGTGGCAGAAATACCCAACTCTTACCATAAATGTGGGGTTATTTGTGGCAGGAATGCCCAACTCTTGCCATAAATCTGGGGTTATTTGTGGCAGAAATACCCAACTCTTGCCATAAATGTGGGGTTATTTGTGTCAGAAATACCCAACTCTTACCAGGTAACCGGTTGAGGGTGACCCAGTAGTGCTCATCAGGGCTGTAGGTGTCCCTGGACCACTCCAGCAGAGCTTTTGCCCGGACATCTCTCAGTGTAAACTCCACAAAGTCCTTGCTGAGGACGTAGTAGGCACTGCCAAAATAGATGGTGAGGTTGTGTGGAGGCTGAGCTTTCCTGACCTTTGCTGGGTACACGTAGGGCACTCCCGAGTGCACGTACTCCCTGTAGCTGACCTCTGTCCTGTGCCTCACGTGCAGGGGCTGCACTATGCCAGGGGTGATGTTTTTCCCATTCCACTTAGTTTTTATGTACTGTATGATTTCTTTATTTGTTTTCAGGGGGTAATCTTGACCACACAGGTTAATGACATAATTCCACTGGACTTTGGAGTTAACGAGGTCTCGCATGCAATTAATGTCAGCCTGTAATCTTGAAAACCCCGCGTAAACAACGTGTTCTCTTTTTGAGGAAATGAAAATATTCTGGAAGCAGTTAACGATGTTCTGTACAGCAGTTTTATAATCTCTGGGTGACTTCTCATCAACGTGGATGCAGTAAATATTCTGAGGCATATAAATAGCTCTTAGCAGCCTCACAAACATTTCCAGCTCCTTGTGAATTGTAATAATGTACGCCAAGGAGAAATTTCCTTCTTCCTCTGACAGCGGGCTGGTGATGAAATGCAGAGTCTTCAGGAGCGTGGAGCAGCTGCAGGAAGTGTGAATGCAGCTGAGTGCTTCGGGCTGGTAGGACTTCTGACAAAAGTTTCCAATTTTAAAGGCTGCAGGTTTCCCCACAAAAAGAGCCGAGCAAAGTTCATCCGGGTAAAAACCACACTCTGCTCTCTTGACTCGGAATTTTTGGTCATTTGACTCGTCATAAAGTGGAACCTTTAGGTAAATGAAGGTGTAGATGAACGTACAGACAGCAACACACACTAAAAATTTTGATTTCTTTGCGTGAAGCGGGTTCATCTTTTACTTCCAGATCTTGTCTTCTTCTCATAGTCCAATTAAACATTCAGATCATCTGAAAGGAAAATGAGAGAGAGGGAGAGAGCCTTTCTGTTTGCTTTTTTTAAATAGATGCCCTGTTAGTGGTGCATTTATAAATGCTGGGATTACAACCAGGAACTGTGTGTGCCCATCCCGAGTGCACTCAGCCCCGGGGAATGCAGAGCCCACGAGGCAGGAATTCTGCATTTCCAGGACAAAATGATCTCAAAATGAGACAAAAGAAGCCAAAAGGGCTTTGAATTCTTCCCTGCTTGAGCAAGGGGGGCTCAGCCCCTCAGGTGGGAGCTTCCTGTGCTCTGGGGTGCTGGGTGAGCTCAGAGTGCTGAGGAACAGCAGCTGCTGAGATTTCCTCAAGGCCTGGGAAACTTGAAGTTCCGCCAAAGGATCAGAATTCAGTAAATTAAATCAGCAGAAAATTTATTAAATAAACAGAAGGAAGAGACTAAAACATAATCCACAAAATACGCTGGGTTTTATCCTTATAAAGTCAGCAAATGTTTCTGACTCTGAGATTTTTATTTTTTTTTCCTCTGACATCTTTGTGCTTTGAAAAACTGAATAAGGGCGCGACCCTCGATTCTTATTTTTGATATTTGTGCATTCCCTGAGATAAGGACAAGTGCCAGTATTGGTATTCTGAGATAACCAATTTACAGCAGGAGTTTTTCCATTGTGGTTTTTTTCCTTACCTTTATACCTTGTTGAACATTCAGAAGGGTGAGAGTGCAGCAGTCCTGAACCCCACAGCAATTACGTGAAGTCTTTATCCTTGAAGCACTTGGTATCAAAATTCCTAGAGAAAAATACCAAGAAAAAGGTCAATCTACTGCCATTAAGCATAACAGTTAAATTTTTAAAGAGTTTCATTTTATTTTAAAGGTAATTAATTTTCTCTTATTCAGTGAGTTTTTAAACTAAATTTGCATTTCACCTTGAAATATTTTACAGCTGTCAAAATCATGGAGTATTTGGCTTTCACAGCAACAGAGAAAAATAAATTTTTCTAAAGATAGTTTCATAGAGGAATGCTGCTGTGGTTAGAAAGCTCGAGGTTTTAGAAAGAAGTGGCAAATACTGATTTTTTTTTTTATTAAAAAGAAGTATCTCCCTTAAAAGCTTGGAAATAAAGAGGGCATTGCAGTTAAAGTAGCAACGAGACATAAAATTAAAAAAAAACATTAAGAACACAAATTGAGGGAAGGGAGCCTCCAAACTCCCACATTTTAAAGATCTTATTAGGCTGTTGGGAAGGAATGTATTTATCTTCTGGTCCTTACTGGTATGCACTGGATTTCATGCTGGAATTTCCACGGAACATTCCAGAAAGCAGAGCTGGGCGTTGGGCTCAGGGCTGCTCCATTTTCGTGTTCCTGGGATGTTCCTTCAGCAGCTCAAAGAAAAACCTGAGGAGATGAGGTCCCGGGAGAATCTTGCAGCCCGTGAGCTCCTCAGGGATCCCCGTGCTGGGTAAACAGCCTCGGTGGGAATGTTCCATCCATCCGCACAAAAAGCTGCCAAAATCCAGGCCGGCTCAGCCCCTGGGTGCTGTGCAGAAAGCAGGAGAACAGGGCTGCAAGGTGAAAAGCAGCATTTTCACGTTAAAAATGAAATCCAGCCTGCCAGAGCCCAGGGGGGGTTTTTGTGAGGGCCATGAAGTGCTGGAATTGGGGAAACACCGATTTCTGTGGAGCTGGACTCGGAAAAACTCTTTATTCTGAGGGAGTAACTGGCAGGAGGAGCATTGGGGATTCCTCTGAATTAGTGAATGTCATGAGATCTCTGGGATGTCACAGGGAAGGGCTCATTCTGAATCTAAGAATTACACTAAAAACAGCAGGCAGCTGTAGAAATATTTTGGATTTTATACCTGATTAAATATAAAACATCTTAACACCACGACTGTGGGTTCAGTCCCTGTACAGATCATTTCCTTGGCAGCTGATCCTTGTGGGTCCCTTCCAGCTCGGAATATTCTCTCAATCTGTCCAGAGTGAGGGTGCTTGGCAGGTTTTTTTTCCTTAAATATACTTTGGGCAGGTTGCAAAGTGTAGTTCTAGGGAGCCAAGCTGTAAGCTGCTTGTTCCCTACACCTGAATTTTTATTACTTTTCAAGTAATAGCTTCTGGGGCTGTTTCGGGCTGTTAAGTGTTTACGATGGATTTTTTCCTACTGAACTGTGTGACATCTAGAAACTGTATTTTTATGGCAGCATAAAAGCACACAAACACCCCATAATCAGGTAAGAGGCAGCAATTCCTCTCCAGTGTTAACAAGTTTATGGGGAATGGCTGAGTGATGGAGCCTGGCCCGCAAGAACAGAATTTCCCATCTTTCAGCCTCGGGGGGATATTATGGAATAAAACCAGGTTTTTTTTGGTAGTGTTGGACCAGATTTACAGCTGGAATTGCAGCTGTCAGTGGCACTGGATATGAAATTTGTTGTCTAGCAGGATCCTCCCAGCCCTGTCTGCTGGCAAGGATTATTCTCCCAAATTTCCTGCTGCCCTTGAGGAGTGAGAGATCCCTCTGGGAATGTCCACTGTCCATAATAATCCTGGCTGGACTATCGTGCCCTTGAGTCTCATTATGCAAGAACCCATGACAGGTATTTGTTTTTGGCAGAATGTCTCTGAAACTCAGCATTTCTTACCTTATGCACAGGTTGTCTAAATCTGGAGGATGAAGTTGTATGAATTTTTAAAAATGCGAGTAGCGTGTGAAATTCTTGAAAAAAAAAAAAAATAGCGATTTCCAAGCGCCTTGGTGGATGCTTTTAAGGATATTACTTAACAGAAAATTGCTGTAAGCCTGAGCTACTCGGTCTCAATTAACAAAGTAAACTCTAGAGGAAAGGGGAATTATGATGATGCCTGGAAAAAGCCTGTGAAATGTCAGCTCAGCTCATCGAGACCCCATTAGCACATCCTTGGCTGTGTGTGTTTTTGGTAACAGCTCCTTTTGCTCTTTGCTGTTTCTCCCACTGCATTTAGGGCTGCAGCACCGCGCCTCTAAACATTCTCTCTTCTCTGGGCTCTTTGCTTTGGCCTAATATTAAAGTTTAGATAAAGTTTGCTTCGTACAACCTCGTAATTCAGTGAGACAAATGACTTGGAAATGCTTCATCTTCTAATGCAATGCTGAAAAAGCATTAAATACTTATTTCGACTTTTTTTATAGCTGATTCTTTTCTGTTTGAAAGGTATTTGTGCAGGCATTAATGTAGGTATTTTATAAACAAGGGAACACTAATTCAATAACTAAAAAATGTTAAAATGAGTTCTTTTAAGTGCTTTTTCCATTGCTCTGGGTTTTGTTTAAACGAGGGTCAGAATACGGACTCTGCTTCTGGATTTTGAGCTGCATTGAGTAAAAACATTTCTCCATCAAACCCAGCTAATTAAAGCATTCTTATTTAAAAACACTGCATTAGAATTTACTGATACAGCAAATTCATGAAGTTTTAGTGTTCATCTTTGCTATTTTTCCTGTTTTCCTATAACGATTTTTTTTCTTGTGTATTTGACCACACAGTAATTTAAAACAAATACAATGAAAGCTACTTAAACCCTTACGTTACAGAGCTGTAAAAAAAGAGAATAAGTTGCATAAATACTGTGATTTTTATAATAAAATCAGTAGTAATGACCTCCATCCTTCCATACATCCATCACAAGGCAAAGGAGGGGAAAAGAAATATTAATTTTACTGCAGATATATGAGCGTTTTCTAAGTAAAACTGAGATGTTAATTTTGAGGAATTAAGAATTTTAGAAAAGTTAAGATTGCAGTTGGAATAGTTGCTGTGTTAGCTAAAAAAAAAAGAGACAGATAAGCTTTACCCAACAGAAGCTGGATCTCAGATAAGATATCCAGGATCTAATAACTCATTGCTTGTCAATTTTATGGACAGTAGCAGCTTTCCCATGGTAGGAAACAGATTGAACGCAAGAAACTACAAATTCTACCAAGGATTCGTTTGTCACGAATACCCAGAAAAGGTAAAAAGGTCAAAGCGAGGAAGACTGAGTTTACTTCATCATTTTAATTGATTCCTCGTAAAAAAAGACCCCCGACTCATTTCAGGAAATTTCAGGAAACAAACCACGAATGCTTAACAGCCTCCTTGGCAATTAGCATAAACGCCAAGGGTATGAATACGCATTTGCATTTTGTATATCCAACATTTTTGTCCATAAAAGCTTCGCAATCACCTATGAAACTTCGCAGTGTGCCTTAGGGAGATCTCCACCATAGCACACACTTTGTGACCCCAGACTGTTAGAGATTAATAATAGCTGGACACCGATATTAGAGCAATGTTCGCATTTTTTTTATCCAAACTGCCCATTTCGAGGCGGCGGAGGGCGGCAGGGCCGTGCGCTGGGTACAGCCTTACCTGGTGCAGCACAATCGAGACAAACGCAGGCTCCCATTGTCCTTCAGCAGCAGCAGCCCTTCATCCCGCCGGGTTAACCATTAAACGGCCAAGGGCATTTCTGCATCCCTGCGGCTCCCAGCGTGCTTATCCCGCGGGAATTCTCCGCCTCTGCCCGGCCGGGCTGTCCCGGGAGGGGCTGGAACCCGCCCCGGGGGGATGAAGGGGAATTGCGGCGATAAATCGGGACCCCCCTCCCGAGGCTTTCGCTGTGCCCACTGTGCTGCGGCACTGGGAGCACTGGGAGCCTGCCTCCTCCTCCTCCTCCTCTTCCTCCTCCTCCCGCTGCCCTTAACCATTCGCCTGCCGAAACTTTCCAGTTGGCAGCCGAGAATTCCGGCAGGGAATTGCTGCTAATGCTGCTGCTGCCGGGCATTTCCAGCGGCTGGAAGGTGAAAAGAGAATAAATGCGAGATCCTCTGGAAGGGCACAGCTCGCTTGGGATAAGAGCCGTGGAGAAAGTTACGTTCACTTTCTTGGGAGAATTTAAAGGGTTTAATAAAAAGCAATAAGGACAAGGCAATAAAGCAAAATACAAAATACACGGCCGGGGTGTCTCTGGTTGAAAGCCAAGAGCACCCCTGCTCTTTTAGAGACCCCTACATTAAATATTTATATTTAAACTTTTCTAAAAACTTACCTTCCATGTTTCTAGGAACTGTTTTGCATGGCCACTCTTTGGTCCTGCCTTTTTAGAGCATGTGTGTTTCTTAGCTGTGGTTTTAGTTAATCCTTATCAGTGTTAATTTGGGCCTTGGTCTGTAATTTCTGCAGATGGTCGGTGCTGGGGCTGGGATATCAGCAGCAGATTCTCCAGATCAGAGCAGGGTCTGCACTGGGTGTGATCCTGAGCAGGCAGAGCTCACTCACTGCACAGACACTTTATCAACTTTACTGCTAAAGAAAACTCCATCTTTAAACCATTGCCACACCACACTTTGAGTATCCACCCTATATGGGTGTGAAAAGAAAAAAAACCCAATACCATAATCTGCATTTATAACAACCTGATCTGTACAACACTCATCTGAATATTTGTGAAAAGCCAACTTTATAATCTGTGTTTATAACAAAGGTGTAAGTTAGCGAATGGTAGCATGTGAGTGCCTCTTATAAATGTAACCACTTCTGCAAAACAGGGAGCAAGCCCTGAGTGGGCCAAGGAAATAAGAAAAGAAGGGTTTGAATGTAACTTCTGCAAAATAGGGAGCAAGCCCTGAGTGGGCCAAGGAAATAAGAAAAGAAGGGTTTGAATGTAACTTCTGCAAAATGGGGTCTGGCCCTGGCGGGGTAAGGAGCTCAGCAAGAGGCTGAAGTGGGAGTGCTCTGTCTGAGCACTTCTGTGAGCAAAGCCGGTCAGGAAAAAAAAAAGAACTGATACAAAAGGGTAGAAAAATGGTATTAACATATAGGAAACATAAGGACGTAATAATAAAGTGCATCTATAAATAGAAGAATGTAAATCTTGTGGCTGAAAAGTGAGATGTGTGTGATGAGTACGTGTGCTGGAACCTTGTGCCGTGTTTAACCCTGAAGAGAAACCACACATTGTGCAAGACCCCAGCCCTTAAAACTGTAACTTTTACATAAGCAGACAAGGGCAGATGCCAGAACTGTAAAATTATAAAAGTCTGTGTAAAGCGAATGCACCAGGAGGGGTTAACCCCTGCCTGTCCACTGGTGCTTTGCTTTGGGTACCTGCTGTGGAGCAGATTGCTCTGAATCATCCTTCACACACACAGTGTTTGCTCTTACAGCCTCTGGAAGGTTCTGAGGGGGGTTTGTAAGTGGAAAAATGAGCTTAAATGTGCTGGGATTGGTTGGAAACGCTCTGATAAAAATACCAGGTTGGTGAGAAATAAATGGAGGGAAAGCCATGAAGTTCAGGCACAGCTGCAGGTATGACAGGTACAGAATTATCACTGATTTTAAGAGAAACTCTGTAAATTGAGGCTTTTTCTTGACCTGGTTTTGAAATAAATGCTGCAGGTCCTGAGTGAAAGTTCACATTCTGTGAATCACTGGGTGGGAAATTTCCACTGCTCCCGAGTTGTCCTTTGCTCTCTGACCCATTGCATGTCTGGGTTGGGTGACAATGTAAAAAAACACGTTCAGCAAATATCACACTCCTGAACTTTTAATGGCTAAACCTCTGGAAAATTCTCTCTCTTAGAGCAAGTTTAGTTAACTGTGGTGAGCAAGAATAATCTTTAATACATGAGCTTGTGTGGCTGGGACATGAACACTGAGATGGTTTAGGGATGCTCAATCCTATTCCTAAATGTCCCTGTTTAAAGAGGGACACTCAGGTTGTGGCCATCCATGTCCCATGTCCTGGTGGGAATTGTGAATTTCCTAGTAATGAACTTACTAGGAAACTGTAATTTTCCTAGTAATTTCAGAATTAAATTAAATTAGAACTGCAGGAATTCACTGCAGTGTTCAATTTAAATTGAAATTTAAAACGTGGCAAAAAGCCTTTAGGTTTCTCTGAAGACATCAAACTGTAATTCTGGTGTAAACATTTCGGTATGAAAACATATTTGCCTGTTGATTATTTGGATTACATTAAGATTGGAGTAGTCATTCACAGAACTACATTTTAGATGCTATAAAAAAAAGTCAGTGTCAGTGTAGTTCACAGAAAGAAATAATGTACAGCTCTTGTCTTAGGCAGCTGAAACTGTAAACTCTAGAATTCAGGAAGTCATCCTAAATTAAGAGTATATTATTACTTAAAAAAACCTGTATTTTATACTTTGAGAAAGATAAGAACAATGTCATTTAGAAATGTCCTCTACTCAAGGTGCTAAGAACTACAGCAAATACCTCCCTCTATATTTAAAGGCCCAAGATAATCAGGGTACAGCAGAGGAGATATCATAAAACAAACATCTGCCCCAAGACCTTCATTAATCTGAAAGAACAAACATCTGAATTTGCAAAACTGAAACTTCTTTCTGCTTTTTTATCTCGTTAAGATGTTTGGAAGGGCATGGTCTCTGACATAATCCAATGTTGTCATGGCAAAACATTTTCTGTGTCAGCGAATGGAAAGAACACTCTCTTCATTTCCTTATTTCTTGTAAATACTTTCCAGTTTTGAACAATTCCACCTGTGTTTTCTAGAGGGGAACCTGGATTTGTTGCTCTTTTAAAATGCAAGGTTTCATTAAATTAGGGTGTGACAAAATACGTTTGAAAAAGGCTGGATTAGGAAACACCCTAGAAAAGAAACTGGGGGGCTTCTAGAAATGGATTTGTGGGGCTTCTTTAGAGTCAAGTCAGCTGCCAGCTCCTGCCTCAGAATGAGCACTGAAATTCTTGATTTTAGACCCTTCTCACTCCCAGGTCTGAGATCACACCAGGCTGGGATTTCTCCTGGGGTAGAAATGGAAAATTATGGGCTGTTACCCTGTTTCTTGTGTGTGATTTCCCTGCTCCTGCCTCCTGTCCCCTCTCTCCAGCCCCTGTCCCTTCTCTCCAGCCCCTGTNTGTGTGTGATTTCCCTGCTCCTGCCTTCTGTCCCCTCTCTCCAGCCCCTGTCCCTTCTCTCCAGCCCCTGTCCCCTCTCTCCAGCCCCTGTCCCCTCTCTCCAGCCCCTGTCCCCTCTCTCCAGCCCCTGTTTCTGCTCTCAGCCTCCCCCCTTGGGTTCAGGCTCATTTCTGAAGCTGTGCTCAGCACTTGAGCAAAGTCCTGCCCACGTGTCCTTTCATTTGTTTAATTTCTCCTGCAAATACAGGAGTAACCTTTCTAAACCTTTGCTTGGAAAAAAGAAGAGTAATGGCAGAGGCGGGATTATAAATTAATCTTGCAGATTAATAGAAAGCTTCTGCATTTAACAAAATAACCCTCAAATCAACAAAAAAAAAAAAAAAGAAAAAAGAAAAAACCCAAAACCAAGCAAACAAAAAGAAAGAACCAAAAAAAAAAAGCAAATTGAGATTCTAGACGAGAAAACATCATGGTCAATGTGCTGGTACATCAAATGATTGCAAATGTGCACAGGGAAACATCTGTGCCTTCAACCATGAAACAAATGTGCAAGTGCACAGAGCACATTACAGCCATTATCCAGATTAATTTATGAAAGTAGTTGGAAACTTGGGAGTGTTTGATAAATCAGATAAGGGCATGGTCTCTGATACAATCCAGTGAGGCAGCAAGGCAAGGCTAATGAATTATTCTGCTTTTATGACCTGTTTGTATCCCCACAGTAAAAGGAAAATATAATAAAAATATAATAATAGTAAATAAATCAAACACCTTCATGTTTTCCTATCTACCAGTTGAAGAGAATTTGCTGTCTGTTGCACATGTAGAGGAATAAAACTCTGGTCAGTGTAAGGAAACTGCTCCTATCAATTGTTTCTTATCTCACTGAGTTGAAAGACAAATTCCAGAGCAGAATGGCATCGAGGCTTTAATCAAATACATTCATGACTAAAAATCAAAAATACTTTCGAGTTTTGGCTGTAGGATTCAAAAAAGTGAGTCAATTATAATTAGGAATACTTCTAAGTATATTTGTGCCACTAAAACAAGGAACCCATGAACAGAAAATACACAAATGAAAAAAATAATTAGTTGAGTGTTGTTTATAGGAGACAGAAAAATAAATATGCAATTTTGTCCTTTCTTTTCTTTCATGAAGTGTGGTTCTCCCTTTCAAGAGGAAGATGTGGTTGTCCTTAATGGTAACAAAGAAGATCTGGAAATTCTGAAGAAAAGGATGGAGGAAAGAAGACTTAAAAGTAAATTAGAAAAGGTAAGATTTCTATATATTATTTATTATAAAATTGGAAGAATTCTTGTCTGCAGTGAATCTGCTCTAAGATTTGCTGATTTTTATAAAGATGGAGGAATTTACTCTGTGAGCTGTGTTTATTTAAACACTGCTTTGAAAAGCATTGAGGATTTTTGTGTGTATTTGGCCAATAATATCTTGAAGTTGTACATCCTAAACTCTCTCCTGACCAACAGGAAGTGCTTTGTGCACTCAAAATGGGTAAAACGGATTCTTGCAGCAATATTTCAGAGTTTTGGTGAGATTAATTCATTCTAGTAATGAGCTACATCATCCCTTTATTTCCTGTGGCAGTTCCTGATGACAGCATCAGTTTTTTTATCTTGTAAAAGAAGCTGTCTTTTATTGGCCTCTGTCAGAAACAGGATGTTGGGATCTGTGCATTCCTGGGCTGGTGCTGTAAGAGTGTGGAAATTTCTCCTGTTTTTAGGTTCTCACAGTCCTCAGCAATTACTGCACCCTGAATTCCCACCACGCTGTTGAGGCATTTTCATTTTTCTATCTGCCCAGGTGAAGTGCAGTGGGAATGAAACCCTTGCAGCTCTGCCCTGTGAGCTGGGATTGTTCTGTGCTGCTGGGCTGTCAAAGGACATTTCTGCCTGTGGGAATTCTGTCAGCACTGCTGTTTTTCCCTGGAGATGCCAAAGCAAGCAAACCTCCAGTGCTGACTCAGGCCAGGGTGCTGAGCCTTTGCTGCACCTCAGGAGCACAAAACCAGCATCTGCTGCTTTCAGCACCTCACTCTTGAGGCTTCATCCCTTGGTTTTGCCATGCAAATATTTCCCTGGTTTGTTTTTAAACAAATGCTTGTTTGCTTGCCAGGGAGCATATGATTCCTTCTCCTCACAGGGGCTTTATTCATCTGTGCCACTGCAGCATGGCTGGGCCTGGGCAATACATCAAAAGGATGCTTTTCCATAAAAATCCTGCTGCTCTGCTTCCTGTTTTTCAGAGTCTCTGCATCTCATGTCCAATAGCTTCTGGCATAAGAGTGATAATTTCATGGTGTCTGTTCAGGGGGTTTTTCTTTTTTCCCTCAGTATTTGGTAGTTTAAAATTTTGGGGGGAAAAAAAAAATATAGTTTGTTGCTAGACTGTTGCAGAACTCAGCAGATGAGTGAGTGGTTGGTTGCACTTGGTTTTCTTTAGAAACAAAGCACCTGTAGCTTTGGGTCAAATAATTTTGAGTAATCTGGAAGGTGATGATGCCCCCAATTTCTGCCCAGCAAAGTCCCTGAGTGTGCAGGGCTGCTTTTGGGGTGCCTGCTCTTGGGGCTCCCTGTGCCCTGGGGGAACATGCAAATGGGATTCATTTGCTTACTGGGGAATTACAGGACAGAATTTGCAAATCTCTGGGCCTCAGGTGGTGACCTTGGTGCAGCTGGAGCCAGCCTCTGCTGTCCCTGCACCCTCTGAGCCTGGGAGCTGCAGGCCCAGTGCACAATTCCCACTTTCCTGGCACTGCTCTCCTGATTCTCCCTTCCCTCCACTGAGCAGGCTGTGTTTGGGGCAGGAAGCACAAATTCCTGTCTTTTATATATTTATTTATTCATTCATTCATTTCTTGTTTATTTATATTTTTTATTTATTTGTTTCCTTTATCCATCAGGAAGATGCAGCTGGGACTAAACTAAAGAAAAATCATTCGAGCTCAGCTGTCAATGTGCCCCCACTGAAATTTCTCTCTAATCTATTTTATCATAGTGAATTTATGCATCCATCGAGTTACAAACATGTGGGAAATGTCTTTTCTCTGGAAATCCACCTGTAACAAAAGGTGGAAGTGCCCTGCCCTGAGGTTTTCCAGGTGCCTGAAGGCCGGGATGAGGTCCCTGGAAGGGATTTTGGAATGGGCTGAGCTGTGAGGTCCTTCCCACCCAAACCCTGCCATGGATTTGCCACCAGGAGAGCCAGAGCCTGATCCTCTGCCACCCCCTCCTGGGCTCAGCTCTGCACAACATTTCTGTGGCATTTTCCCCTCAGCATTCATCCTTTGCTTCACAGCAGGAGTTCTCCTGAGCTTTAGAGTAGAATTAAATATATTTCTTTTCTTTGAGTTTGTGCAGCTGTCTTAAAACATGTTCACAGTTCAGAATGTGTCCTGTGAGAGTAATGCTGATTATTGGTCTGATGCATTTTTCTTTTCATGTAATCAAAGCCAGGAATGGGATCCTTCTTGTTTTTTCTGTGTTTTTTAATCTATACAGACATAAATTAATTTGGAAAATCTGCTGCATGGATGCTTTTATAAAAGTTAGATTACCTATTTGCATCTTTCCAAGCAATCCTGCAGTGGAGGGTCCAGTTATTGACAGGTACCCAGGAGGGATTTTTTATGGACTAAACAAAATTTGGTGAATACAAGATTCCGGATCCTTCTGAAATTTTTATTGATAAACATCTTTATTGATTACAGTTAATTGTGTCTTATTAATTTTGTGCAATTTACTGTCTTGCTGTGTGGGATCAGATTATCAGTTATTGCTGATAACACATCCCATTTCAAAGTATGCAAAACAAAATATTAAATCCAGACAAATCCAATTTTGTCCTGCAGAGTTTTCTTTAATGTAACTGCAGAATTCTCGAGATTATTATTTTTTCCATGTAAAAATAGCACAAAAAATGTGAAAGGAAGAGTTCTACTGAGTAAGAATTAAAATGTACTGAATTCAATCGTGTGTCTGTCAAATATGAGTTGGGAGTTTTATCTCCTTTCAATCCATCACCAGATTTCTGCTTGTGTTGTTTCAGAAATCAAAGAAAGGCAAGACAGCAGCAGCAGCAGCTTCTCAGCAAGAGCCCTGTGCAGGTAACTCAGCTCCAAATTCTCTGTCACCTTCTGAGCCTTGAAACTGTCAGCATTTCATTTTTCTGAGTTTTTTTTTTATTTTATTTTTTTTTTTAGATTCTGCAGGTCCTTCAAAAGCTAAGAATGGGAAGGATTGTGTCAGTTCCAGCTCTGGGGAAAGCAGGCAGATTGTCTTCACCAAAAGTTCAGGTTGGTGGTTCATCCTGATGTGAAAAATGGGAGCAGATGTGCTGGTTGATATCATTCTAATATTGCTCTAAGTTGGGAACCTGAATAAATGAGGTTAAAGATTCTTATTTACACAGTCAGGGCTTGGAGTGTCTGTTTTCCTGCCTGTGAGGCAGTGGAGGAGAATTTGCAGTTGATCAAAAACAGTTATGGCACTTTATTTAGATTAATTTTGTTAAAAAACCCTGATTATTTAATTTTAAATCCTCTTTTTTACCTGCTGATTTCCTGTGTGTCCTTGGGAACACTGGAATAGAATTTTAGGATGCACTGATGAACCTACAGCAGCCTGGAAGCTTGGAGTAAACTTGGCAACCAAAGAATGGTGCCTTCTCTTTATTTAATATTTATTCTGTTATTTAATCTCCCCATTCTGATATTTGCAAACGGAATGGGTCAGGCTGAGATTTCTGTGGGAAGAATTAAATCCTGTCCATTAAAAAAATCAGAATAATTTGAGGAATCTGAGAATGATGATCTGTAGATAAAGTGGGAGAAGCTGAAATTCCATCAGCAATGCCTGACCTGCCCTCTGCTGTCTGCTTTTATACAGGAGAGACTTCTGAAAATATTTCACCCCAGATGATGAGAATTGCTCCTGGATGTTGAGCACTCTCGAAATTCCAATAATATTAGTGAATTTTTTATTTTCTGAGGGTGTAAAAGAAAAAAAAATGCCTTTTGAAACTGTTTTGTTGGGATTGCACACCCAATTCTGTGAGGATTTGGGATTGCACACCCAATTATGTGAGGGTTTGGGATTGCAAACCCAATTCTGTGAGGATTTGGGGTTGCACACCCAATTCTGTGAGGATTTGGGGTTGCACACNTTTGGGATTGCAAACCCAATTCTGTGAGGATTTGGGATTGCACACCCAATTCTGTGAGGATTTGGGATTGCACACCCAATTCTGGGAGGATTTGGGAATGCACACCCAATCCTGTGAGGATTTGGGGTTGCACACCCAAGTCTGGGAGGATTTGGGGCTACACACCCAATTCTGTGAGGATTTGGGGTTGCACACCCAATTCAGGGACCTCTGTGGCTGAGTTTCACTCAGGCTCTTGAATTTCTGTGTTCATTTCTCAGCACCAGAGATTTGGCTTTCTGAAACACCATCCTACAATTTGGGAGATGAAATAGCAAAAAAAAAAACAAACTGAGATTTTTATGCAGCAGTAGATAAAATTCATGAGAAAAATTCAGAAATTTTCCTCAGAAACCAAGGATGGGCATTTCCCCTCTTCAGACATGAAAAGATGCAGACCATTGTTGCTGGTCATAACTTTGCAAAGAATAAAGGGAACAGAATTCCCTGAGGAAAGGTGTGGCACAAGCTCAGCTTTTGGCATTTGAGAGCTGATTTCCAAACAATATTTCAGGCTGCTGGGGGCTTCAGCTCTTGCTAAAGACAGAGCTCAGAGCCATTTTTCACTGGGAGGAATAAATGTTGTTTATTATAACAGAATTCCTCTCTCAAGATTTCTAAATGTATTTTGAGTGTGAATTCTAAAAGCTGTTGAGTCCAGTTATGGCAGATATTTATGAGGGACGTAAAAAAATTTATTTATTTTAATTTTCAAACACTGTTTTTCATCTTTATTGAAATACCTTTACAAGCTGTCATGCTTCATTCTGTTCCTTTTCCCCCTCAGAGAATGGAAATCCATCAGTCCCAGGAAAAGTCAATAAAGCTTCCACCACCACCAAGAGATCCATTGCAGACAGTGAGGACAAGTCTGAGGCTTACAAATCTATTTTTACAACTCACAGCTCAGCAAAACGCTCCAAGGAGGAGTGTTCCAACTGGGTTACTCACACTGCTTACTATTTCTGAAACAATGAGGAGCCTCAGTGGAGCATCCTTTCCTCCCCCTGGCTCTCTGTGTCCAGCTCTGATCCTGAATTTTTGTGCTGCTCTCACGCTGTCTGGAATTCCTCAGTTTGTAAGTTGGTTGTGAACCTGTTGGTGTCAGCTGCAGCTTCTGTAAAATAAGGAGCAGACCAGCAGAATCCGTGTTGTGGAAGCAGATTTCGTTCTGAAAGGTTGGAATTTTTGCACAAAAATTCTCCTTTTCTCCTCCCAGTGGGATGTTGTCATGCTCAGGAGGGAGAAGTTCCTGCTCTCCTCTTTTGATTGGTGCCACCACTGTAATTTCAATTTTCTGTGTATTGCTACAGAATTCCAACCCTCTGCAACATTCTGACAGCAAAAAGAGAAATAATGCCTTTTATTTGTCCAGCTACCTGGGCCCTCAGTAGAACGTGCATTTCTAAAAGCTTCTGCAGGTGTTTGCAAATAATGAGAGCACAGTCACGAAAATGTTTGTGCCACGTTCTTGTCCATATTGCTGTAGCCTGTTTTTAACAGCAGAATATTCCCTTGTTAATGTTTGAATCCCATAATACCCACAGGGATGGCTGGAAGTTTTTCACTTTCCTCTCTCCCTCTTTTAAAATTGAAATTTTCTAATCTTGGCACAAACTAACCAGAACAGAAATGCAGAAAGTAGGAGGCTTTTAAAACCACTGTATGATGTTACCTTGTTACTTTTGTGTGTGAAAATGATTAATTACCCTTGTAATTTCTTTTCAAAAGTGTCCCCATTTATAACTGGCAGTAATTACCTGGAGATTCAAATGCTCTGTTGATATTTGCATAGGTGGTCTCCGTGATTCAAACAGCTTGAATGAAACTGATGGGATTTTATTATTATTTTGATAGGTATCATTAAAAATTGGCTTGCTGTAGAATTTATATGGTGGTTAGAATATTTTTTTTTTTCCAGAGGTGTGAGCACATCAAACAGTTTGAGGTTTGCTGGAGCTTCCAGGAAGCATTCAGGCACATTTTGGATGCATGGCTGGGGATCAGCTTTGTTCTCCTTGTCTGTATTCTTTTCATTATGATCCTTTATTATTATTTGTTGCTTGCAGATAATGAAATTTCTGCACTAAAGCTGTCCCATAGTAAGGCTTTTATTTGCAGTTTAATTCTGTTTGACAACACATGTTAAAATCCTGTTGTGTTTTATAGGACTGCACTTTTCTTCTACTTAAAGCAGCTATAAATCCTAAAGAGAATTAATTTAATGCTTTTGATGTAGTTATTACTTTGCTAAAAAATACACAGAGATACACAATATTCAGTTTTCCTCCTTTTTGTTGCTGGTAAATCAGGCAGTCCAAGCTGTTGGTCCCAGGTTTTCCTGCCCACTGGGCCAGAGTAGTGACTCCTTTTTTCTTCTGATCTGCTCATCTATTAAAACAAATTCCTGGCTAATAAAATGGGTTAATGTATAGATCCTATACCCCTGGGTTCATCCATGCTCTGCCTCTCTGCCAGGGCTGTGTCCAATATTCCCCCATCCCCACCTGGGCCACAGAGCTCCCAAAACNACTCACTAATGCTCTATTCAAACTCCTGTGACTTGGAATTCTTCTTTTAAGGCTGGCAATCGTTCCCACGGGCTAAAATCAAAACCACAGGTGTTTTGTGCTGTGTGCCAGGGTCTCTGAGACCCCTGCCCAGGTCTCTGAACCTCCAGGATAGCCAGAGGCAAATCCTGTGTTCCCACACACCTGGGCCACAGAGCTCCCAAAACATTTCTGGTTCATGGAAGTGTTTCCAGAGGGGGCTTTTCCTTCCCTTCCCAGACCTCCAGCTGTGAAGGAATGTGAGCTGTGTTGGAATATGAAATATTTCTGGCCTGTGATGCAGTTCCTGGCACAGCTGGTGGCCAAGGGGAGCCCAAGGTGCCCCTTGTGCTGTTGGCAGCCCAGGATGGGCACTGCAACGTTGACTTGGCAACTTTTAATGGATTCCAGGGAATGGTTTGCTGGAGGATGTTTGCTTTGTTGTGGTTTGCTCTTTGTTAGAGAGGGCAATTTAATTTTCTTTTAATGTAGGTGAATTTGAATGCTGGTGAAAGTTGAAAACTGCAGGAGTCTTAGAATCTGAAATCTTGTGTTTTTTGAGATGAGTCTCTGGCAGCACTGGGGCTGTGCTGGGGAATTCATGGGACAGTTTTGTTTCCATGCTGTTCAAGCCTCAGCCTCTCTTCTGAAAAGCTCAAAAAAAAGGATCCAATTAGTGCCAGCTGTATAATTGAGGGCTGGTTTGCTGTTTGTTTCTTTTTTTGTGTGGAACCTGGAACTGGACTGAATGCAGCAAACTCCTTCACACGCTGAAGCCTGGCCCAGGTGTGCACAGGTGGAAGTTTCTGTGTCCTGAGTCACCATCCTGGAGCTGCCTGGCTGCCATGGGACAGCTTCAGTCCCTCTGAATCCCAAAACCTGAGGGAGCTCCCACCCCCAGACCCGGCAGAGCTCAGCCCATCATCAGTGCTCAGAGCTGCAGCTTCATTTGTTCTCCAGCTGCCACACCATGAGATCATCACATGCCACTCAAATTGGCCAAAAAAGCTGAAAGTTCCCTTCAAAACATGATGCTTGTCAGATTAAAATATTTCTTACTAATGTCCTATTCTTAGCTAAACTGAACAAACAGAGCTGTCTGTGAGTGTCCTGCCTTGCTGGGAGCCCAGACCCCATTGCAGTTGGGAGGTTTTGCTTCAGAGTCAGACCCTGCCAAATGGTTTCTTGGTTGCATTTAAAAATAAAAAGGCTGTTTAGACATTACAATCCACAGAGGGTCTGAAATCAGCGTGTCCTAAGCTGAATACAAATCACAGACAAAAAGGGTTTTGTTGGGAGGGTCACAAATGGAACTGATTACTGCTAGACAGTGTGGATTTCCTTCTGGAGCATGGAGCTGATAGAATTCCTTCCTGACAGCTAGAAATTATAATTGAGTTGGTTTTTTTCTCTGCTTCAAACTTCCCCAAGCTTCAAAATGAGTAAGAGGCCTGGAATCCAAATCCATCTGCAGCCCTGCCTATAGAGCAGGGTTTTAATGTGAATATCCAAAGAAGTGCCCAGGTCCTGGGGAGGTGCTGCTGCCAGAGTCAGAGCTGTGGCTTTGTCAACTTCATGTGGATCCAAATATCTCTCACAGGTCAGTGACAGAATTCAATTTACAGGCTGACCACAGATCTCATTTGGGAAAGAACCGGTTTCGTTATGGCTTTGAGGAAAACGAAATTCTCTTTGGGAAATGTTTCCCTGCTGTTTGTGACACATCCAGCAGAACCCAGCCTTTGTGTGGTATCTGTGAGGGCTTTTCTCAAAAATTAGGGGCTCACTGGTGAGGTGCAGCCCCTTCCCCCTGCAGAATTGTTCAGTTCTCACTGCACTGCTTCTTTTCCCATCCAGTTTTTCCCTTTTTTCCTCTTTCTTTCTGCTGCCATCAGGAATATCCTCAGTGATGGAGGAGGGCAGGGAGCAGGGAGTGGTGAGGGTGATGATGCTCTGGTTTTTCAGCCCCTTTTGCACTTCAGGAGCTGATCTGCATTTGTCCTGCAGCCAAGACAAGGTGAATTTCCTCCTTTTTCCAGGTCATATCCTGGATGTGACAACAGCTGGGCTCAGGATAGACTTGGGAGTTTGTCACTCCTTGGTCAGGAGGAATTTCTTCCTGGAGAGGGTGGTCAGGCCTTGGAATGCCCAGGGAGGTTTGGGGTGCCCATCCCTGGGGGTGTCCAAGGAATTCCTCAGTGCTCTGGGCTGGGGACAAGGTGAGGATCAGTCACAGCTTGGATTGGTGATCCTGGAGCTCTTTTCCAACCATAATAATTCCACAATGCTATGAAAGGCTGGCCTGACTCTAAATTCTATGTTGTTAGCCTAAAATAGAAACAATTTGACAGTGTAAGTTTTCCTAACAGTCATGAATATCACTTTTTTTTTTCCTTTTTTTTTTTATTTAATTAAAAGCAATTTTTTTAAATTAAAACTAATTCCCAGGAATGCCTTGGTCTCAGTGATAAGTGAGGTTTGCCCTGCCCTGGAAGGGCTGCTGTGCTGCTTTCTGCAACTTGCCTACAAAGCTAAAGAAATGCAAAGCAGCTTATTGCTCAATTCTGCTGACTTTAGCAACTGGGCAGGACAAATTAAAAAAAGAAAAAGGAGAATATCTAGTCTCAACCTGGGCATTTAATGGGTCCCAAAATGTGCTGAACTCTTTAGTCTAAATGGGCTCTTTAGTGTGGTGTCAAATAAGTTAAAAAGCGAGGGAGCTTTACCAAGCTGCCTTCATTGTTTCAACTTGTTTCACTCATGTTAAGGCTAATGTACATTTATTCAGACTGACAAAGTGCTGAATTTACACAACAGGGATAGTAATAATTAGGTCAGATACTTTTCAAATGGCAGTGTGTAGGGGGGTGGGAATTCTTGACTCTTTCATGCTTATGAATGGCGATGATTATTAGCGATTATTAGCGCTGGCCGGGCCAACCACAGTGCCTGCAAATTCTCCTGTCACCCCGCGGATTGGCGGTGCCACCTCCGTGTCTGCTCCAGCTGCCGCCCGGAGCGCGCTGCCGCTGCCATTCCTCATGGCAGGACACGGATTCGGTGAGCCCAGAGCTGCCCTTTGGACCTGGGCTCCTCTTCCCTGCTGGGACCGATAAATTCCATAAACAAAATTAAAAATTGCAGCATTACAATCATCCAGGTGAGCTTTATCCGCTCAGCTGGGTGAAGCTGAGCTGTGATGTTTCACTTTAGGCTGCCCAGTTCTTTCACATTTCTCGTGTTGTCTGAACCATCCATCCCCTGCCCCAGAGATGAGGTGTCCCCACCTCGCACCTCTCTCAGGTATTTGGTGCTGGCGACTCCTGGGACGGAGCCCCGGATTAGTCAGCCCGTGGAACTCATCCAGCACAGCAGGATTTGTTTCTCCAAGAGCTTTTTTTCCCCTTTCTTAATATTTGAGCGAGCGCTGTTGTTTAATTCAGTCTGCTCGCATTTGAATTGCTGTCGGCAGCGGCCGGGCTGGGCTGCTGGCATCTCTTAAGCTGCAGCCATTTACTCCCCCATTGAGATTTAAGCTACTCCAAGCTCATTTGGTTTGCATGTTCCCATTCCTTAAGGAACCATTAAACCATTCCCAGCGCTCCGGTCCCACTGGATGCGCCGGGGGAGGCTCCATGGACACCCCCAACCGGCGCTCCGGTGGGCAAAATCCGCAAAAAAAAAGCTGGAATTTCACTGAGCAGGCGAACTTTCAGTGCCCCACACACCTTTTCCTCCAGCTCCCTGCGAAGGAGCGCCTGTAAATGAGAGAGATGCGATTCACCTGGGGCTGCATCCCGGGGAACGCGGGACCCGCAGCGGGGTCTGGGGCATCCCGAAAATGCGGTGAAATGCATCGGCCCCAGGATCATCGATCCTGAGCCGGAGCCGCCGCGGATTGAGCCTCGTAAAGGCTTTTTGGGTTTATTTTGGTTAATTGGAGGAATTTGGAGCCAAACGCCCGCGGGCTGGGGCTGCGCTTCCGGCGGGCGGCCACGAGGGGGCGGCAGCGGCTCGGGCACGGCAGAGCGGGGAGAG
>VZTB01008536.1:427751-457559 GCA_013397245.1 Thryothorus ludovicianus | reverse complement strand
GAGGATTTGGGAGGGGATGTGTTGCTCCTATGAAGAACTGACAAGTTTTGAAGAACAGCACAGAAATTCATACTCAAGCACTTCTTCATTACAAGCAGAAAGCAACAGCCTCTGCACAGAGATTCCCTTCCTCGAAAACAAGGGTGAAGAAAGGAAAAATCCTCAGAATTCCCATAGTGGAACTCTGAAAAATGACCCCAGATTGGGATGAACTTATTCTCCCTGAAATTCATCTGTACCAGGAGAGTCAGAGCTGTGAGTGATACATTCATTATCTTTGGGTCAGCTGTGGATGGAGTTGAATTTGCCAGGAGATACCTTCAGCCACAAGGAGGTGATTTCAGGCAGCCAAACAGGCTCCCCTCCAGCCATCACTGCACTTAATTGGTCTGGAGATGAGATAATTACCTGCAAACCTGATAAGAAATTAACTGTGGACCCAAAAAAAGGATTTTTAATTTTTTTTTCTCTAAAGAAACATCACAGGATAAGGTTTAAATGAATCTAAAACTTAGCCACTCAGAGCAAGTTGTAGCACATGGATTTGGTGACAGCAGCTGCTGTAATTCTGCCTGTCCCCAGGATGACAATTGCTACAGTTAACATGCAACGTGTTTCACCTCAGTAATCTGAATTTATGTGAATTGCTAAAGGTAGCTTCCAGGCTCGTTTTATTATTAACATAAAGATGGATAGACATCTCTAAAGTGTTGCTCATCCTGTTTTATAAACCTCTCCCAGAGAAGCTGCCTCCCCTCCCTTGGCTATTGAGGAAGCTGAGGAAACTGAGTGATGTGAAACAGCAAATTTTTACATCAGTAAAGCAAGGGGAGATGAATCTCAGGTTCAAACAGTGCCATGTTTGGTTCTGGTTTGAGTCTGCTCCATGTTCATGTGTCTCATGGTTCTACAAGGGCAAACACGCACTTGTCATAGGTCATACAAAATGTTGTCATGGTATTTCTTGGTTTAAAGCATCCTCTGACATTGGCCTCCCAAAAAATAACATTTTACCTTGTATTCTTCATATTCTTGAGTGTTTCTAAAGTTCTGAGCTCTAACCCCTCTGCTTTCCCCCCTTCATCCTGCAATAGATGAACTTATTGATCACTGGTAGAGTTCCCTCCACCTTGTGAAACAAGTGAAGGTAGATACTTTCTCCATCAGTTCAATAAAAATTTGCAGAAAACATGAATTCCAGTGGAACTGCCCTAGATTTCCATGATTAAATATCTGTGTCCACAGATATTGGCTTTTTTTTTCCTCAATCCATATTCAGAGCAACACCAAAGCGTGATGAAGGAGAAGGAGACCTGGATGGGAAGCAGAGCCCCCTTGCAAAAAGCCTTCTTTCAGTTTTGGCATCTAAGTAAAATCTGGGTTGCTTTAAGAGCTCAGGGTCCCACAGAGAACACTGAGGTTCTCATAACCACGTATTTGCAAAGATTCAGGGCATAAAACACCCTCAGTGCCCCAGGTTCTTGCAGAGGTGTCTAAATAGGAGCAGAGCTCTTTTGAAAACACTGCCTGCATTTCATAAAGCAAAGCCTTCACAGCAGTTTAATATCAGGAATTTATTAAGACCTGTTACACCTTTGTAGAATAGGGTCATATTTTCACTCTTCTAATTTTACATATAGATAAAATGAGATACAGAGAGGTGAAGCTGATGTGCTCAGGATCATAAAAGAACTATAAATTAATGCTGAGTTTGGATGGGAAAGGTCAGACTTCACAACTCCCACTACCTTCTTTAAACACTGGACCCCTAAAGTCCTGCAAAAATTCTACAAAGTGATTAGAAATCAGATTTTATTCAATTTCCCCTCTGTGAATCATCTCCCTGGCTGCGTGACCTGAGAGCTCCATTCAGGTTTTGGAAAAGACAGAATGAAACATTTATTAATAAATAAAAAGAGTTTGGAATATTTAGCAGGACCAAAGTTTAAAGATTATAAAGATCTGAGTCTCTTTAATAAATATTAAATATACATTTTTCACCTCATTTTTGGCCAGACATGAAGTGCAGTGTAGAACTGCAGGGACAACGAATTCCGAAGCCAAGAGACTTCTCTCTTTGTTAAGGGCTCATTCCAATAAAAAATACTTTTATTCCCTCCAGTTCATGCAAATGTGCTGTTCCTCTGATTAGTGTGAAGAGCACCAAATGGCAATGGAAATCAAGGAACCTAATTATTTCCAGCAGTCACTTCAAAGATGCACCACTGCAATGAAAGACAAGTCTCTCACCTCTTGGGCCCTATTATGTTCTAAACTTTGCCTAGCCTTACTGACACGCCACCTCTGCTTCAGACAGATTTGATGAATCATGAAAACAGCATCATTTACAGTTCAAGGTACCAAAGCAATTTTCCATCAGCCTCACTGTGCCCTTGCTGCTGCAAGGGGGAAGTGGAGGAAAAACTTCGGTGACTTGTCAGCAGTCAAGTGATTTCTGCAGGGGAAAAGAAAACAAAAAAAAAACACCACAAATGAAAAAACACAGTAAATATTGTCTGAGAACAAGTCTCTCAGGGTGGGCACTGCTGTGCAGTGGGTGCCTGTGTAAAGGATTTTTCTGTAGCAGGCATGCACAGGAAGTCAGGGAAATACAGATGGAGTGTTTTTAGTGGAATTTGGTGGCAAGGATATCTCAGCTTTCAGAGGGGTTGATGCCTTAGGATTTTAGCTTTTGTATTTTTCAAATCCTGTACTGCACAAGTGATAGGTCTAAATTCCATATAAATTGTTAACTACTGTCTTCACATTTTGGTCAGACAAAACAATTCCTCCAGGCTTGGAACACAAGGACACCCTCTGCCTCAGGCCTAGAAAAGTATCAACAAAAGTGATTTGGGGGGGAAGCAAACTGGGGGAATGTGACTTCATTACCTGAAGCTGTAATTGGAGAATTAACCCCTGATATGCAAATACATCAAAGTTATATCTGTATGAAAAATCTGTGACCATTGTCCATCTTGGGTGCAGCCTCTAGGAGGTTTTTACACTGCCCAAGGTGTGTCTGTTGAAGGCCTTTAATAAATACCCACTTTATTGTCTTAGTCTTGTCCAGCCTCTGTTCTAGGCTCAAGCTCAAGCCTTGCTCTGCAGCTCTGCTGGGGGTTTTACCTCACACAATTCCCTGGTGACTGGTACCAGCTCGGCTGGGCTGGGAGCAGCTCAGCATCCCCTCCTGGCACTCCTGGCTGGGACCCAGCCTTGGCCATGCCAGCTCAACACACACCTTCAATCACTGCTGTATAATCACACCTTAGGCCCTAATCCCCTCCTATCTACACGTTCAAGCCATTTGCTGTGCCAGATCAGGGATTGGAGCAACCCTCACAACAACAAGAACATTGGAGGGTTGGAGCAGGTCCTGAGAAGGGCAGTGGAGCTGAGGAGGGGTCTGGAACAAAAATCCTGTGGAGACCTAGACCATAAATCCTGTGGGGAACAGCTGAAGGTATGGGGGATGTTTAGCCTGAAGCAGACACATCTCATGGGAGACCTTACTGCTCTCCTCCATCCTCTGACAGGACATTGTGGTGAGGAGAGCCTTGGGCTCTTCTCCCAGGGAAAAAGTGACAGGACAAGAGGAGACGGCCTCAAGCTGTGAGAGAGGAGGTTCAGGTTAGGAATTAGGAAGAATTTCTTGCCTGGAAGTGTAGCTAAGCATTGGAAAGAGCTGCTCAGGGAAGTGGGGGAGTCCCCATCCCTGAAGGTGTCCCAAGAATGACTGGATGTGGCACTCAGTGCTCTGGGTTTGGAGGCTGTCAAGGTACTCCAAGGTTGGACTTTAGGAACCTGGAGATCTTTCCCAAACTTATTGATCCTGTGATTCTGTGTCTGTTTGTTGTTTCTGCCCTCACTGGGGGAGGTGAAGGTCTCCATGAACCACACAGGAGGTTCCTGTGGCCTCTGCCATCCCCTCTTCTTTTTCTTCTCCCTGTAACAGAGGAGCAGGGACAGCCTATTAAACTCACACTAACTCTGATTGTTATTTGAGTGTTGCTGTAGCACACAGTTGTTCTCATTACTGAGTCTAAGGAGGCTGCCATTTTATGTGGAATTAATTTTCTTTCTGGAATTCTGTGAGCAGTGCTGAATATATATTTCCCACCAAAATGTCATGGAGGGTTTTTTTTTTCTTAATCATACCCCAGGACATTTCAAGATTGCTTGAGAAATGCTGCAAAAGCTTTATTGAATTTCTTTTTTTTTCCTCTGGTAAAATCTTCACAAGATGGTGGTTTAGTATTGACAGGTGTGAAATTAAGGGAGTTTCACAGTTTTATAGGAGAAGTGATCTGCATCAATGAGAATGCTAAATCTCAGAATTTTTAAAGTATCATTTTAACAAGGGTTGATATTTTCTAGTAAAACTACATAAAATTTCACAGCAGTTTAATGTAGTACATCTTTAACAAAATTTCTGTGAGGTGCCTCCTGGCCTGGCACCCTTCCTTGACTGCTGAACATCAGCTTTCTCAGCAAGCCACTGAGTTCAAAGCCAGAATGAGTCCTGACACAAACTGATGGGAGTTCAGAGACCTCTTCTCTGTGCCTCCAGGTTCCCACCTCCCTTGGAAGATGCTCCCGGCTGAGGCGAGGTGAAAATTTCCTAATTTTAGAAAGTGCATGAAGTTTTTCATCAAAAATCCAATTTTCAACAAAAGACCTGGATTCTGCTCCTGATCCTGTCACAGACTGTGCTGTAACTTCAAATGAAACCATTAATCTCCCTGTGTTCCTATTCCCCCAATAAAATGACATAGTCAGGCTTCCTTTCTCCTCTTTCTTTGTCTTTATGATTTATTTGTTTTACTTTTCTGCCATGTTTTCACTGCACGTTGGAGCTGGAGGCTGTAAATACTTTTCATAACAGCAATATATTCAGTCTCAGATGTGAAGATCACATTAACAGATCCTGAGGGAGCACAGGGACAGTTCTGGTGCTGGCTTTGGCTGGGCTAGAGTTAATTTTTTTTTCCCCACAGAAGCTGGCACAGGGCTGTGCCTCAGATTTGTGCAGGAAGCGTGGCTGATGACACAGGGGTGTTTCAGCTGAGCAGCTCTGACAGTGCCAAGGTGATTTCTGCCCCCCTCTGCTGTAGGGCACAAACTGGGGGTGCACAGCTGGGACAGCTCTGGGTGACAGCCCTGCTGTCCTGGGGATGGCAAGCAGGGAATGGATTCCTGGTGTTGCTTTGCCTGTCCACATGGCTTTTGCTCTCCCTGTTAAACTGTCTGTATCTCAGCCACAAGTGAGATTCCTCCCTTTTCCCCTCCCAGCCCTCTCCCCCATCCAGCATGAGCCGATTGACTCAAATTATCTGCAATCAGGTAACTCATTTTCTCATTTAAGTAATTTGCTTTCATTATATTAATAAAGTCAATGAAAATTCATCTAAAGGGAAATACATGCAGGAGCTGGATTCAAGTCCCAGAATCACTTACAAACTTTGTATGACATTTTTGTACAGGACCCGGCCCAAAAGGGTTGATTCCTTGATTAGAGCTGCCTAAAGTCTTTCCCTTGCTTTTGAATTTTAATTCTCATCTCTCCAGACAGCTGATTTTTCTCCTATTCACTGCCCTTAAATCCAATCTAAATCCAGAATACATCAAACCCTGAGGTAGGTTTTCCTGAAACTCAGCTGAATACATTTTCTTATGTTGTCAATTTCCTCCCCTTTTTCCCATTCCTATTTGCTTAAAAATAAACAGAATCTTTTCTATAATTCCAGACAGAACACAGGGCTCTTGCCCTGTTACACTGCAGCTGAATTCTAAGTATACAATTATACAGGGAGGATCTTTAGATAAACCAGCTTGAGGACTTTTGAACATTAAACTCAAATCAGATAACGGCTTTCATCCTGTGCACTGCATTACACAGGGTGCAACTAAGTGGAAGGCTCAAGGAAAAAAAAACACACCTTCCATGAGTATAAAGATGTCAAGGTAACAAAAAAAAAGCAGATGCAAAATCCTTCCAAATACAAGAGGAATGGAAAAGATGAAAGAGAGAAGCGGCGCTGCTTGTTACCAACAGCTTGTTGGAATCTCAGGGCTGGTCTGGCAGAGTCTGCACCTGTCTTTTCATGTGCTGCTGAGGGCTAAAAAGGGAAAAAAAATAAAAGAAAAGACCAAATATTCTGGGTGAATGTTGAGTCCCAGATCAAACCACTAATAGAGTATTCTGTGTAAAACAAGCGAGGCAATTATTCCACTCAGCTGTGCTCTGGTAGGGCCTTAATTGGAAGAAAGTGTTCAGTTTGGGTTCAGTGCTTTATTATACACATATATATTAAAAACATAAAAGAAGATCAAAATGGGGTGGGGGAACAGAGAGGCAGCTCATAGGAACTCGTATGTAAAAAGGTTTAGGAGACTAATGTTGATAAGGAGAGCCTAAGGACACTTGAAGTAAAACCTTGAGTAGAAATAATTATTATACACACACTGAGCTCTGAAATGTAGAGGTGAGGCAGAGCACTTGTTCTCCTGGGAATGACATTTAGCCCAGGGAAAAGCAAGCAGCACACATCCTGTGCATCAGACAAAGATCTCTGAAGTCCTCTGGTGATGTAAGACAAGCACAGCCTTTTTGCTGGTCGTTTTTATTGACAGCCCAGAGAAAACCTCATCACTTTGTGTCAAGATGGGAAATTTTACTCAGGTTTTGCTGCTGCTGCTTTTAGACTCAAGGACTTTGAGCCCCATCAAGCGTGTGGTGAAACCTGTGCCAGGCAGGAATCAGCAATGGCCTCTTCAAAAGTGCTTCAAAATGCATTCTCCAGGAGCCACCTGCTCTTCCTCCCCACGAGGACCATGGAGGGTGTGAACTTTCAGCTGGTTCTCTGGAGATAGCATAAATCCATTCAGGCAAAGACAGGGATTCTCTAAGTCAGTTCAGGAAAGATTTGTGGCAATAATTTCATAAGGGTCTGAATAAACCAAAGCTGTCTGTAGCCTGGGATTGCACAAATCCAGGTGAGATATATCCCCCTCACTCCTAACAAACACTTAGGAGAAGCATTTTGATTTCACTGCATCCTCTGGATAACAGGTTTTCCTGAAGGCAGATAAGGCACTGAGTGTTTCTGCAGCACAGGAAAGCAGTTCTCAGTAATCTCAATGGCTTGCCCAAAACTCTTCCCAAAGCCAACTCTTTATCTTAAATTCTCATTATTTTCAACTTTCGCCTCTGCCTCTGCAGTTCCCAACAATATCTTGTTCATGGATGGCACTGATCTCTCAAGCCACCCCATGGAGATTCATTCCTTTGGGGCTTTAACCCTCACTGAGAAGTGAAAAAGTCTTGGAAAAAACCTCACAAATTACTGAAAAATGCTTCTTCAAAATTTTGTTTCCCACGTGTAAATTTATGAGCCACAGAGATCCCCAGAGCCTTCTGTCCATGGTGAATGCCCACAGTACAGACCTCTCCAACTCACCAGGCACCAAAGCACAGGGCAGGGTGGCTGAAAATCATCTCATCCCAAAATTGTCTCATCCCACCCCTAAAGGGTCAGATGAAGTGTGTTTGTGATGGGATATTCCCCCCAGCTGCTACCAGAGGGAGCCAGGACAGCCAAGTAGGGTGGAGTTGTCCATATTGAGATTTAGGGGGAAAGCCAGGGCAGGTGAAGTCCTGGTTCCTGCTGTTTCACCCGAAGCAAATTTTTCCCCACTCTTCTCCCCTTCCTTGCTCTCTTTTGCCTTTTGGGTTTTCTATGCACAGTCACTCTAAAGATGAACTTTGCCTCCTGGGTGCTCATTGCAGTCCATAATCCCATAAAATTTGGGTAATGCAGACATGGGTTCAGTAACCCTTATTTCTCCATCACTTGTATTTCACAGTTCAAAACCTAAGGAACAGAATATACTGGGGTCTGCCCTCACATTGTGAGTGGGAATTAACAGCAGCAGAGTCACTTTATTGTAACAATAACATGTCATGTAACATCTCCATTTCCCACTGCCTTTACAACATAAGATGACCTCTCCAGATGAAAATAACTGTAATGACATCTGTAAAAACCCCAAAACCTAGAGGAAGGTGGAAAATTATTTGCCACATATTGTGTGGAATATCTTTGGGAACATAATACCCGTTCCCTAAGGAATGGTGAATTGAGGCACTTGCAGGTTATTTTGTCTTCACTACAGTGCCTGGTAGGCATGGCACTGCATGGGATCTGAATTTTCCCCAATCTATGCCATCACTGAAGTAAAAACCCCCTTTCCAACATGTAGGTCTCTCATTTTCGGCAGGAGCACCACATCCCACCCCCTCTTTGACCCCAGCCCAGGCCCCAACCCCATTTTGTGCATTGCCATTTTGTTCTGGAAAAAGAGAGGCAGAGGGAAAGAAGGTGATTCCCCTAAGGAATGGCAAAATGGAAGCAGAAATCCAGGTTTTCCAGTCTGTCATGCTGCTTTCCATCATACTCCTAAACAGTTAAAACTGTTTCTGCATTCTCCTCAAAGTCAAGCTTTCCTGCTGTTCTTTGTGGATGGCCCTCCCAATCAATTATGTCAGAACAATCACCAGTATGGTGTAATAATGTATAATTTTTCATCCAAATTAAAATGTACTTAGGAGACCTTAATTTCCCACACATTTCATTGCATTCATCAGAAATACAGCAGGAAAAAAAAAAAAAATCCCTCTGAGCAAACACTGCGAGTTGTTTACAAATGCTTCGAGCGCAGTAAGACACGGATCGTTGTTCCAGAGACCCTCCTCTTCCCACCACACAGGAGATTTTCCAGGCAAACTCCGGAGAAGGAGATAGTGGGGTAGTAGGGCCAGCTCTGATCTTTAAGGAAAACAATTTGTACAAGGAGATGGTGCTCCATTTAGAAATCTTGTGGTGTGCTGTAAAGCAGTAATTGCCATCTACCCAGAGACGTTCCCATCGCACGTCTCTCTTAGTGAATGAAACTGCAAATTAATTACTATCTTGTGTATGCATCAAAGACCAGTGCTGTGCACAGAAAACAGACAGGGTGGAAATGAGGCCATATTTATTTCAGGCAAGCTGTTAAAATATAGGTGAAAATCGTAATAGGCTCAAAAGTAGTTTAGACAAAGCGGGGCAATTCTGCAGCCTCACCAATAAATCTTAACTGACTCAGGTATTTTCTTATCAAACTCATTACAAAGCTGTTGAGATATGCAAAGACACAGGTGTGTTGTGTATTAATAGAAGTTGGGTTTTGAATTAATGAATAACACAGCATTACCAGAGTCAGAACCATAAGCAAGAGCCTCTTCCAGAGTGGCTCATAGCTTTTAAATATATTCTTCCAGCACAACAGTAGGTTACCTGTTAATCCCACCACCCAACCAAAAATGTGTAATTTGTTGCGACCTGCTTGGGCTAACAGTGTTGTGCTGCCTTCCTTGAACCCCTCTATCCCACATTCTGCTGCCTCTTCCCCAAAACTCCCCCGCTTTCCCCTGCCTCTGCCTCTGATTTTGCACATCTTATGTAAAATGTGGGTTACCTGGGTTGTGGCTTCTCAGGAAATCTCTTTGCAAGCTTGATATTTTTAGGGAGACACAAGTTATCACAAGTGCAAATGATAGTCCTAAAATACTGTGCTGTGACCCTACAAAGAAGGCTGCCATATATCATGGTTTTCTTGGAGACAGCATCTCTTCTGTTCCAAAAACAAATGTTGGCCCAGGGATTTTTCATGTATTTTTCCAAATACTGGTGAGCCAGAGCCCAGACACCTACAGCCAGGCTTTTGCTCACTCAGGAACCCCACTCACAGCCAGCATGAAGTTATTGCTGTCATTTTTCCAACCAACTTCTCTCTATAAATGACTCAACAGTGCCAGTGTGGGCTTACGGCAAGACAATATCACTGTAAATGCTTTGTCCAAAAGATACAGGGGGAAAAATTGCATTACAGTTAGAGAAATCAATTAGGTGGTGAATGGGCGTGTAGCAATTTCAATTCCCTCTCACACAACTCTGTAATGCAGGGAATGCTTTGATTCTAAAACCAGTGAAGTGGCTGCATATTTCAATCCTCAGTTGTATAGGAAAATAAGACCAAATAAGATATTAACATTTTTTTTTCCACTCGTACAGGAAAAAAAACAGCTTTTGCTTTCACCTTTGAAAATGAATAGGAAAAAAAATGGAAGGAAATTTGAGAATCTCCAACTCCCCCTGTTGAGTTAGTAGGACAAACTGTACAATCACACTGCTCAGTGGTGTAAGGAGGCAATTGGCCATGTGGGGCTTAAAAACTCTGATTTTTCTTACAATAGCTTCCAGTATCCTCACTGGACATGGATTTCTTTTCAAATGCATCCAATATGGATGGTGTCTTTCACAAAAAATTGACACCAAAAAAAAAAATCCCAAAGAAAGAAGCTCTAGGAGGGAAGAAAAAAAGAGGCAGAGAATAAATGCAACTTGCTTAAGGTCACATTGCAAGGGCAGGAGTGGAAACTATTTCTTCTGACTCCTGCCCTCCTCACTGGACAATGCTGCCACGCAGCAAAACCTGGATTCAGCAGAAGAGCAGGGGAAAATCAGAATTGTTTTGCCCATTTACATCATCATGTCCCTCTTTTCAGGGCTTTATTGGAATTATACTAATGTATTTTTAAAAAAGAAAGAAAACAGAAGGGTAAAGCCCACGGTGTATTTGAGAGGAGACATGAACCATTCTTTGTCTGTTCCACCTAAAATATTTATTTGTACATATTGACAATGAGCATTTACAGCTGTCTGCTGAGAAATATTACCCTGAGCTGCTTAAACCACTGTGCTAATCGACAGTGAGGTAGATTGGCAGAGATTTCCTCTGGAAGCCACTTGGAATCCTTCTCCAGCAGTGCTTTGCAGATCTCTTTTCCACAGAGAGTAAAAATATTGCTTTTATCCCCTGCTTCAGGGGAAAGGAATAGGGAAAAAGAGACTATTTTCAAGGTAATGACTGTCATTTTGCCCACCCTTTCCAAAGCAGTGTGCAGTCCTGGGGGATGCCAAGACAGTTCCTTGGGATGGATGAACTTTTTCCTGGCTGCATCGGAATGGAGAGGTCTGGGCAGAACAAAGGCAGGGTGGGGATTTTCTCTCAAGGCTGATGTGGTGTGAGGATCCTGCTGATAGCTCTGCTTGAGCTGAAGCCTTCCTCCACTAAACTTCCTCAGATGAGAACCCAAAACCGGCTGGATATCACAGCTCAACCCCTCTATCCCTTGATGAGCATCGCTCCCTACAGACACAGACATGGGCTGCAATATCCTCCTTTATCCTCCTGTTCCCACTCCCAGCTCCACCACACAAGCACAGAACCCAGGCCTTGCAGGGGAGCAGCCTCCAAAAGAATTAGCAGGTTTTATTTCCACCCTTGAATAAGGGCTGTGACTCTGAGTCATTTTAGCCACAAGTGGCACCTGCTCCGAGTGGTGTTAGCAGCTGTGGGGGCACAGGAGAACATTTCAGAGTGGAGGGAGAAGGCAAGGAAATCCCAGCACAGACCAGGCAATGGCCTTTGCTTATGCAGATCATAATCATAATCATTACCCTTTATGATGAAGTACTTCAGCGTTATGGGGCACAGGTACTTTTTTGAAGTGGTTACTAACACATTAAATAAGGAATTAAGAGCCAGGCAGCAGTTGATAAATGGCTGTTTGGGGGAGCGCTTAGACCATAAAATCTGCTTGTGATAACAAGGCTCTAAGTCCTGGAAGACAGGCTCCTCCCTGACTTTGAAGCAGTGCTGAGGATGATTGGAGACACAAGGCCATTATTATCCTCTCAATGTCATTCCACCCAGAGAGGATGGCTGGAGAGACAAGGATATCACCCTTTCAATATCATTCCAACCAGTGTCCTCCTGAGGAAATATCCATTGCACCATGATCCAGGTGAGCACCTCTGCCTGTGGGTGACTGTAGGACATGGCTGCAAGGAATAGGACTGTTATAGCTCTCATGTGAAACAAACCTGCTCCATGCAGGATGAGGAGCAGGTCTGTGTGAAGGTGTATGAAGTTGTGAAGGTGTATCCATGTTTTTCTGCTTCTCTCTCCATCTCCATGGTGGGACAAGGCATTGAAACTGAGCACAAGGCGTCAGAGGTGGGATCCACTCAGCTGAGCTGAGGGGAGGAATTTGCCCTATTCCATCCCCTTTCCGTGCTGGTAAGTGCTCACGTCTCCTCAGACAGAAGGGCTGATGAAATCAGAGCAGCTTCTGTTGTTTCTGGCTCCAAGGTTAATTTTATCAAAAGCAAAGCTCCTTTGACTGCTATCAGCAGAAAGGAAAGTAAAGCTCTTTTTATTACAGGGATATCAATAGAAGCATTTGTCTGACCTCCCTATTGCCTCTCCCCTCCCCACCCCCACTGGCTCCAAATTAGGGATGGGAGAAGAGTGCTGATAAAACAGGGCTAAGATAAAAATCTTAATATTGCAGAACTTGTGACACAGAAAGTAGGAAGAACCACAAAAGCCTGGTTTTGACCTTCAAAGGTGGCTCAGAATCAAAACCACAGGGCTTTATCTGATATTTTACCTATCCCAATTTCTGGAGCAGACAAAGCAAACCCATGTCCTAAGGAGTTTTGCATTTTGCAGGCAAATACAGCTCTACTATCCTTCCTAGGAAATAGGATGCTGAAAACAACACAAATAGTGATTCCTGGTAGATTTCAGCAGCTCCATTTCTTTCTAAGTAAAAATTAACCTGGCATGTACAGACAAGAAAGCTGAGGTTAGAGGTCACCACGCTGATTTCTACCTCTGCTTCAGAGTATTCGCTCTCATTTCCTTGTTCCCCTGGCATCATGATCTACAGGTATAAGCAAAGGCAAAGAAGACAAGGACAAGCTGACTAGTTTTCCTGGTTCCTTACATATTCCTTGATAAGCTGACCTTTAAAGCAAGTTTAATAACCTGTGGCTATGTACACAAGGCTCCTGCCCAGAGAGGGGTGACAGGATGTCGTGTAACTGAGGCACTGAAGTGGCTCTAAGGAAATGTGGGTTCAATGGCATCGATTTCCTCTGTGATCTTAGAGAAATCATTTTGGGCCTGATATTCACTAACACTGAAGCATTTTAACATCATGGGAGAAATGAAAAGAGAGTGTAAATGTAATATATACCCACTTCATGGCCCGTTTATGCTGTCAGAGTAGTGGAAAGCAAATTTAGTGCAAATGAGAATCACACATTTTATCTTTCTGTGCCTCAGTTCTGCATCTGTAATACAGAAGTTAATAAAACTGTCTGACTCTCTCTTGCTCTCGCTCTTTATTTTTTTTTGGCTACAAGTCAGTCATGTTTTTTTGGCCTTTGGGCTGTCCAGTGCAAGAATTGCCCCTCACAACACCTTTGTACAACAAAGTGAACAAAAGCAGCTCGGGTTGAGCTCTGAGTGCAGTGAGAACCTGCTCATAACAAAGTCCTCTCAAGCAACACAGGGATTCCATTTAAACTCAGGAGACTACTGACATGGCAGAAACTTAGCCAGAAATCTTCACTCATTCTTTCTTTTCTTCCTTTTTCCAGGGTTTTTTTTTTGACTGTTCCAGGATCTAAGGGAGACATCTGAAGCTGAAGAAAGGAAGTGACTTGTTCACAGGTTGACACCCTGCCAGCAATCATTACAAACCCTGAAATTGGTATTTTCACCCTCATTTGGATGATCAGGTGTAAATATAAATTTTAATTATTTACATAATTAAGTCAGTAATTTGCTGCCCATCAGAAACGTTTGACGATATTTTGGTGCCATCTGTTTCCTAATTGAACTTAATCTCTAAAAGATGCTACAAAAATATCCACTAAATAATAATGAAAAACACAAAACAATTCCCCTCTTCCCCCCCCCTTCCCCCCTCCATAATTACTGCTATTTTCAATCATTTCCTAGGGAAAAAGAGGCTGGGGTTCAGATGTGCCAAGGTCTTGTTGGTAGACAAGCACTGAAACAATAATAAAATGTTTAGAAGGACTGGTGAAGCTCAGATGGTGGATATGCAAGGCCTGACTGCAGGGATAGAGGTGGAAATAATTACAAAACCAAACCAGAATGTGTCCCAAAACCTCTGTGAGTGATGCCCAGAGCTTGTAATGGTCCTCTGACTTTCAAATGTATCAAAGATGTGCTAAAGCTCCAAACTCCTGTGTTTTAGAAGGGCAGAGAGAATGCAACAACTGGCACAGGCCTGAAAATAAACAGAAAATAAAATGTTTGGCCATAAGAATTGCTTCTGCAGAATTTTCTTCTGTGTAGCAGAATCAGTAACTTTTTAAAGGCAAATGGTGGGTTTGGAGGTTTATGTCACTGTCCAGCAACATTTTGGGCATTCAGATACTTAACTCAAAAATGCTGAAACTGATTTGGTCAGTGAAAATCAGCTGTAATATTCAAGTTGCAAACAGTATCAGGAAACTTGTCCCCACCTCTCCCTTGAGTACAGAGTGGAATTGTGCAGACTGACTCTCATTCTCTTTTGGCAAAGGAGTGCCTTGGTTTCTTTCAAATAAACATTTTCCACGATCCCTTCAGGTTTTAACCATGTTGACAACTTCTGTAGCTGAGCACTGGGTTTCAAAACAATCAGAACATGTTCATTTTTTAAAATAATCAGTTTATGGAGCTTCAGAAAAGACACAGCTCAGATCTGATGCAAGTCTGGCTTAAAGATTTTGGTTAGTAGTTACTCCTTCCCTTGCCTTGGGAAGGAAGAAACACTCTTGTAGGAACAGAACATTCTTGCTGATTGAGTTGTCAAAATCTAGGCTCATCTGATGGCTCCCAGCAGACCTCTATGAAATTGGTGTGCTCAAATCAATTGGCTTTGCTGGAATTGAAAGAACTGGCTGTCAACCACATATGGTGCCCATTTGTTCGTGTGGATGGGCTCCAGACACGGCACCAGAGCTGTTAAAGGCAGGGCTCCTCCTCGTAGGTGGCACAAGATTTCCATGGGAAAGTCTTGCTGTCTTCTCCACCAAAGTCTTGCTGTCTTTTCTTTGACCATTTTTAAGACAGGCAGGTGGAGAAGAGGAGAGATGCAGCTTATTGATGAAATTTGAAGGAATGCCTAAAAATCCCCTGTGTGTCTGTGAGTATGTGTGTGTGTCTGGTGAAACTTCTGTTGGTATATTCTAAAGGCACTTTAGTTATGGTGGAACATAGGGAAGATCAATATTTTTGTCTTGTGTCACAAAAAAAAAAATCATCACGCTCAAAGAGTCACTAAAATTGAGTAGTTAATGAGTTTGATGGGAAAGGCCTGTCAGCACTGCTGTAGTCACATTAACTTTCCAATTTCTTTTCTTTTAATCTCTCCTTTCAATTGTGCATGAAGAAATCTGTTAAATTTAGTCTCACCCTAAGAGCTTTGGGGCACTTTTTTTGTTATTTAATTTTCAGGAATACCAGAAGATCTTTCTTTGACTTCTTTGAAAAAAAATATTTTTTCCTCTTATATTCTGATCAGACATTTCACATTTTGGTTTCTTTAAAGCAGGTTGGGGTGGACTTGCCAAACTGTCTTATTCTGTAGAGGTAACTGTGACATAAAAATTAAGTCAAGCTTGAAGAAAATTGGATGAGTGGTTGAAAAATTAATAACACCTACACCAGGAAATTGTGAGTTTAAAAATTATGGCATTTTCTGCCAGTTTGAATATTTTAATGTATGTTCACAAGCAATTCCATTAATGTAGACTGGCAAAATAATTATTTCAGTTTATCAAAACTATATTTCATCAAATATATTTAATTCTCAATAAAATCTATCAAGCAAGCCAAGTTTGATTTCTCCTAACCTTGAATCCTTCCAAACGGTAGATTCTGCCAAAAATACCGTACATTTTTTAAATATAATTTAAGAGGCTTAAGATACTGTAAGTCCTTAGAGCAGTTTAAGAGGCTTACTGTAAACTCTCTAAAACTGCAGAGCAATTTAAGCGGTGAGAGCACCCCCCTGGTCCACACCCTCCCCTGGAGTAAAGCAGCACAAACCCCCTGATTTTAAAAGAGCTTCAGTGCTCTCCCTGCAAGGGGAATCTGTCCCTAAATCTTGAGAAGCCTTAAGCCTCTTTGTGTGCACGAGGTTTCAGGCACTCCAGCGAGCCCTTGTCAAAACAGTTTGAGCCAACGTTTCTGGTTCGACATCTTCAGTCCAAGCATGACGGACGCCAACGAGGTTTTACAAGGGTTCAAACTACCTCAGGAGCTTAAACCAGTGCTGAGCCTGGCGCAGCCCAAAGGGCCTCTCCTTGACTAAAAAGAGGCACTGGAGACTGCAGAGAGGTTTGGGGAATGAGGGGCACTTTCTTGCTCTGTTCAAGGCGCCGTATTTTAGACCAAATTAATTCCTGCAGCCTGACCCTCCCACTGAGGGCACCAAGTGCCAGAAGATTATCTCAGCTTGGAAGTAGCTTTCCTGAGAAATTCTGGCATCCTCCCATCCCCTCAATACCACTGTCCCCGTTGGCATGCAGACACATCACTCTGTGTTCTCAGCTCTCAGCACACCCTGCTTCAGTGTCGAGCTCATCCTGGCCTCGCAGGTCCAGAGGGGTTTGCTCAACTCCCCATACTCAGCTCCCAGAGGAGATGCTCAGCTCATCCTGCACACAGTTAATGGCATTAATAGATGTCTGCAAAGCAATAATGGAATTTAGAGTGCCCATCACACGTTTCCTCCTTGAGCTTTGATCTGACAGCTGCACATCCATGGAGGCCAAACTTGGCTCAGTCTTGCTAAAGTTCAGTCTGAGACTTAGACATGGATTTAGGCTTTGTCACTGCAATTCATCTCAGTTCCAGCATGGAAATTTAGACCCTGGAAAAGCACTGATTCAGCTCCCTGAGTCTCACCTGGATGTGAAATGCAGTAATGAAGGCAGCTCAGACCTAGTACCTGAAAAGGCCTCGATTGACGTGGGGGTCCCAGGCTTTCCAGCCCTTGAGTCAACCTGCCTTTATTGTAGGAGGTGGATTGTGAAAAGACAATTAGCCAGGAGTAAGTCATCCCTGTATGCCAGAGTTGAGTGAAGGAAACCATTCCTGCTCTTCTGGAAAATAACACAATTGGAGCCAGCCAAGAGCTCCACTTGGCGCATGCCCAGAGGCCAGATGCCAGCTCAATTTCAGCCAAGACCTACAGCCATTGGAATGACAAATCTTTCCTTAACACTCTTATTAAATCCTAATCTCAATCTTATTCATCATTATTAAGCCTTGAAATTGGGCTGAATATTTAAATGAGGTGAAATGGAAAGACAAAGAGGTGTTGGGAGCATATGAAGTGGGGAGCTGGAGGAAGATTTAAAGAGACAACTTGAATTCCTTCATGAGTTGAAGAGTAATCTATCCAGATACAGGGACTGATAGAGGCAAAAGATTTTCAGAAATAACTAAAAAGGGAAAAAAAACAAGAGAGAGAGAAAGATATTACCTGTTAGAACTCAGGCTTGTAATACCAGTCTTTCAAAGACTTCTTAGTAAAGTAGCAGGGACATAGGGAGAAGGGTTTGCAGAACAGAGATTGAGGATAGAGAGAGAAAAGATGAATTGAGAGATTAAACATACCAGGGTGGTTTAAGGGCTGTTGAAATATGACTCCCCTGAGGTGTGTGTTTGGCCCAGGCTAAATGTGATGATAAGGAATGGTTGGAGCAGGTCCCTGTTAGCTGCCTCACACCAAGAGTGAAACGCTTTTAAAAGTCACACTAATGGCATCATTCCTGATTTACCTGCAATTCCTACAGGACACTCAGCACCTACGCTGAGTACCTTCACCACCGGGATTTTCTGTACCAAAAATATTCTGGTCATGCAATCACTGGAACAAGACAGAGTTTAGTCTCAGCTGCTTAACTGTGGAACCAGACCTTGAAAGTGACTTTCTCCATGGGGGGCAGGTTATGGCCTCAGCTTCACCAGCCCCCTGTGACTCTCAGCATCAATCCTGTGCCAATCTCAGCTCCAGACAGTTTTGCTGATGTAAGGGAGATCACAATCTGCCTCACGAGGAATAGATATTTTTCTGCGTTTAAAAATAAATATTCAGATTCGGAGCATTTCATGGAGCAGGGTGACCCACACCATCTGTTCCTTCTGACAGTTCTTGGGAAGCCTGCGGATCTGTTTTTCAAATCAAATTACATATATAGAATACTTTTTTCTCATTGTTCCCTTTTTTTTTTCTTTTTCAGATGAGACCAAGTCAAAGGAATAATCCCTGCTCCCTTCTCTCAGTTCCTGCCTAGCCAGAATAATTCACCCAGCTCGTTGAAGATTTGTGCATATCCACAATGTGTATCCCAAAATGCTAAAACAATCTATTTAACCTTTACGCCAGCTAATGCATACATTAGAACAAGGACCTATATATGAACATAAAAATGTGAGAAATTGAAACTCACTGACATAAAATCAAAGAGCTTGGCTATAAAAGGTGTCACTTTTATGTGATTATCTTGCCAATATCTCCACATTGCGAAACTAAATCAAAGTGCAATTTTTCCCACATGTATTGCTTTTAATGGAGTCCGTTAATGGCAGCGATTCCTTATAGATCTCCATGTAATGGAAGAGTGGTTCCTGTGCCATAACGCTGGGGAAGCTGAGCCCCACACACACACACAGGGCCGTTTATCTTGTGAGCCTGACCTTATGTGACTGCTGTGTCAGGCTACACCGAGCACTGCCTGTGCTGGGCCAATCCCTCAGGAAGATGGAAAGGCGCTTCAGAGAACCCGCTGCTGCCAGAAACTGGAGCAAACCAAGGCCAAAACTGCACTCTCCAGCTTCCTCCCCTCGCTGAGGGAGGCACCGCCTGCTGCTGAGCTCAGGAGTTGTGTTTGTGCAGCCCCACAGCAGCCTGAGAGTCGGTTCCCAAATTTTTGCCACGGGGACACTGATCTCTGTTTTGTCCAGCAGAATGGCTTCATTTCTCTGTAGAACTAAAATTATCTTGCTGATAAAAACACCCCACACCTGTTCTTTAATCCATAGACATCAAAAAAGTGAAGATGAGTGTCTTCTTCCCGATTTTATAGTTAGGGAATATTAATTGAGGTGATTTCCTCATGTTCGCACAGCAAACAGGTTGCAAGTTTGGGGCAGGACACAAACAGCTGTATCCTGCATTTCTACAGTCCTACATATCCCACAATTCTAGGATTTCACCATGGCCATGGCTGTCTCCATGTTCCTCCAGCTCCTCTTTCCTACTGTCATGAACATACCCTGGAGAAAGCAGGGAACACAAAGTGGAGGATGCAGAGATCCCTCTGTACAGGGGATTTCCATAACCTGGGAAAGGCATGAGCAGGGCTGCTCCAACATCTCATCGATGTGCTAGGGAGTTCCTTGGACCCCCAGAATTTGGTGTCCCACTGCAGGATGTCACATCCATGCCTGGATGTGGGAGCAGAGCTTACAGAGGGATGCTGCTTTTGCCTCGTGCCAAAACAAACACAGATTTTTCAGGGTCACTTTCTCCTTTCCATGGTCTTCTCTCTGAAGGAAATCCTCAGCCTACAGCCAGCTGAAATCAATGCAGTGGCAGCCCAGATTAATTTCACATCCACATGCTATTTTTTTTAATTATGTTATTAGGAAGATTTTACTCACCGTTGTTTTAAATCCCCCGGAAACACGAAAATTCCATTTTCCCTGCATCTATTCATCTTCATTAACCACGTGCTGATTTTTTTTATTCTTTTCTGCTGTTGATAGAAACTCCAGGTCAGTGCAACTCCTTTTTATTGCACTTTGATACCAGCCAGAACTGAGATTTCTGTGATCTCTATGTGCCAATGTCAAGGACTATAAGTGTATTTATCAGTCAGAAGTGGGACCATTGTTCTTACTTTATCAGCATTCCAAATCAAATTGAGTTGATTGTTTTCTTTAGGGTTTTTAAGCATTGGATTATTTTATTTTAGCTGAAACAAGTAACATCTGCTGTCTAGAGTAATGTTGCTTAAACCCATTTGTATCAGGCAGAGTGGGTGGGAAGGGGATAAGAAACAAATCAAAGCTGTGTATCTTTTAATCAAGTAAGACAGTGATTTTGGAGGAAAAAAAAGTAATGTCTGGAAGTGTATAAGTAGCAGTTTTAAACTTGAGAATTCCTAAACAACAATTTCACGGGAAATTCAAGATCTTTTGCTCATTCCGTGTCTGCATCACAAATCATAACTTTTGGTTTGCAATCCAAAAAAAAAAAAAAAAAAAATTGCAAAATATCTCCATACACAGAAATTCTTCTCTCAGAAGCTGACAAGAGATTCATTTCCCAGAAGCCAAAGTTTGAGTTATTGTTTTGGATTAAAATTAACAACAGCCTAAAGAAGGGAGCAGCTCCAGCCTGGTTTCTCTCCTGACTGTCACACTTTGCCTGGCCCAGGGCTGCTGACTCCACAGGATTGCACAGCAGGAGAGGCTTCCTCCCCACACAGGTTCACATCAGCAGCAAAAATAGACTGGTTGGGTCTCTGAAAGCTTCAGTGCTTTTGACAGGTTAATTTTTGATCTTTAACAAATTGATTAGTCATTTTTAATCAAATCCTGTGTTCTGGGCCATCTATCATTACCTCCTATTACTGGAGGAAAAAATAGTCAGTGTGTTATTCCTGTAGGCACCTGGAGTTTGGTGTGTGGGGAAAAGCCTGGGAACTGCATTTTGGGTTTCTCCATAAATAGGAATCTCTGCTGCAGCATTATTTGTCCTCCTCCAGAGATCTTCTACCCCACTCCAGCCCTACAGTTCTCCCTGTGGTCTCTGGCACTTGGGACTGCAGGAAATCTCCTCATTTTTTGTAATGTTAGTCTGATTCCAAACCTAACTTCCCATCCCGCAGCATCCCTCAGATCATCCAGTCACCTCATGGGAAAACTTCATCTGTCCTACTTTTCCAGAACAAGCCCACTTCCATCCTCCCACTGCACCCCACATTTCCCTGCAGAACAGAGGAACAGCAGCTATAGCCCAAAGGTGCGACAAAGGAAATGCAAATTTTTCCCACATTTAGACTATTAAAACCTGAAAAGAATATATGATTTTTTTACCACATCTCTGGAGGCCTTTTCGGAGGAAATGTGCAGAGGAGGTTCAAGGACTCCTCCCACAGAAGATTTGATCAATGGATGATGTCCCAGGGCAGTGAAGACAAAGAGTAGGGGCTTGCACTCAGGCAATCTAGAGAACTTTGTGGGAGAGGTGGCCCCTCAGCATGAGGAATGGAGTTAATCTACATCCTGAAAGGCATCATGTAACTTTATGGTGTCATAAAAAGGATTATTATACTAATAAGTGTTAATATTTTTTATAGATTCATGACCTCCGTGGTCATCTTGGCTCAGCTTCAGCCTGGGCAATATTTTCCTCTGTGTGTGTGAGTGGAGTTGGCAACTACCATGGAACACAAGGGGCCAAATCCTCTCTGGTGTAACCCAGACTGACTCCTTGAAGCTCTGCCTGTGGGTACTGAGGTGCATCTAGCCAATGGACTCCTGTGTTATATTGCCTTGAAGAAATGTAAAACTCTGACATGATTTACTCTACCCTGGGATCTCAGGCTGCTTTGTCCTACTTTTTGTCCTCTGCAGTGTCTTTTCAGCCACCCCTGGGTGTAACCAGGCTTCTGAGCTGAGCTATCTGCTATAATCATCTTAAGAAAACAAATAACTGCCACACTGGCTGGTGTGGTAGGACTGGGAAACAGATGCAATTTATCTCAAATTAAGTACCAGAGTCCTCATGTGTTCTCCTGAGAGCAAACCAGAGCAACAGGGATGTAAAGACCATCCATGGTGCTTCCATTCTTGATCTAGCAGCTGCCCTCATCTTTTTTCTCTCCATTTCTGGGCTGAAAAGGAGGCTTTGGGCATTAGGTTTTCTGTTCTGAGAGAGATTTGCACTGAGGTGGCTCTCAGACAGGGAGAGGTGAGGCAATCTAAGCAAGAACCATTCTTGGCACACTTAGCTCTCTTTCTCATGCAGGAGGTGTTGGTTTCTCTGTTTCATCATCTTCTTTATGTACATTCTGGTGTTTGTGTAGAATATTCAAATGTACACATGCACACACATGGCACACACATACTTAAATATTATATTTCCATGTGTGGCAGTAACCCTGAAGAGCTCTTTGTTCAAAGCACAGACCTGAGGAGATTGAATCTGTTCCAATGCCCAGATTGGACACCCCCAGTGTAACCCCCTGAATTTGCTAACATGGGAACAGAATCAGCCCCCGTGTTCTCTGAGAAAAACCCCCGGCAGAATATCGGTGTCAGTGCCTTGTACTGGTACAACCTAATCAGCACCACCTCTTAGCAGGAGGAATCAGGGCTCAAAATAGTCCACTCCAGGGGCTTTTGATTGCAAAGTGCTTCAGGAGAGAGGAACTGTGTGCAAAAGCCTAATAAAATGAAGATCCACGCTGCATTTGCATTTTGCAATGAGTTTACCTGCATTTTGCATCTGCTAAGTACTGTTGCAGCAATTTCCAGAGGGGGTTTTTCCTTCCCCCTGCTGGAGAGCTGCTGAGTGCTGCGCCTTGGAGCAGAGCTGCCTCCTCTCCCTGGGAAGGAGCTGCTGGAGCTGTGGAGAGGAGAAAACCAGGGTTCCCTGCTTTGAAGGTAAAGAGGAACAAAGAGGACAAACCAAATATTAGCCTGGTTTTCAGCAGCTAGAAGTTAAATTGGAAAATGAAAGAGGAAAAATTATATAGGGTGGGTGTTACTGTGCCTGAATTAAGCAGCGTTGAAGCTGCATCTCCCTCTCCCCATCCTTTCTCTCACTCTCTCTATCTGTGGCCTCTACAACCAATTCAGTGTATCTGTATTTTTGGCACAAATCACAGTGTCCTGTGATTCTTGATTATAATTATAATAATGGGTTTCAGAAAGCCTGCGAGTGGTTCTGGGAATTGTAATAAGGGTTTGGGACAAATGTGTTGTTTATATGGTTAGCGTTTGTTGCATATGAAACCAAGTTTAGCAGAATAGCTGGTGTAAAAAATTGCAAAATACACAATTAAATGCAAACTAGCAGAAAACCCCCTCTTTTCTCCTTCGGAGACAGCTATGCTGGTATTTTCATCCCCACCCTGTGAGCAGGGAGTAAAGCAGATGCAGATGGCCAGTTCTGTTGTGACAATATTCCATTGCATTTGCCTTGTCTGAATTTCCACTCCTACAACCATCTCTTAATTTACCATGAGAAAAATATGCATTCGATCCTTTTTTTCTTCATGTTCTACTCATCTCTCTTTATGATTATCCTTGCTTGAATCATCCAGCCATGCAAAAGCTCCACTGAGTCATGCAGTTCCCATTACAACCCAAGTAGAATTATTCCCAATGATAGCATCTCTTTCCAGTGATTTTTTTTCCCCTTTTCCAAGAGTCTTAATTTCTATTCAGTCACATGATGTGATTTCTACTTTCTCCCTAGTGAAATTATTTTATAGTTTTAGTAGCTGCCTGTAAATTACGGCCAAAATCTGCCAAGGTCCACCTGCCTCAGAGCTGCCTCCAATTTTTTGCTGATGTGCATGACCTTGGAAAGCTTCTCTGATTGTCAGCATGGAGTGCATGGACATGGGATGGAAACAGGGGCCCTCAGAGATGATGCAAAGAAAAAAGCGATTTTGTAAAAAGCCTGTGTGAGTTTTCTTTCCTTTGTTCATGGTTATGACAGATAGACTCAAAGCCACAGAAGGGACTGCTGGGGTTTGCAGGATTTTGCGCCTGAGCAAGCAGGAGGAATTGAGATTGTGCCGGGGCCCAGAGTGAGATTTCTGCAGAGGAACCTGCCAGGCTGAGATAGGGCTGAGGGTGGCACTGAGGGTGGCACTGAGGGTGGCACTGAGCCGCAGCACTGGGGCTCAGCAGGACCCTGCAGCCCCCGGGCACACGCAGCTCCTCTCCCTCTCAGGTACTCTGCAAACCTCAGAGCCGCAGCCCTCCTCTCTCCTGAAGACGGGCGGGGAGAGGGGGGAAAAAAAAGAGGATAATAATAAATAAGCTCCATACATCTTCCTCCTGGCTGTGTTTTCCAAGGCTGCATCTCCATGTCTCGCTGGCTGCTGTCACATCCCGCTCGCAGAGCGCCAGGCGCATCCAGCGCGCTCTTCCCAGCCAGCGCAGGCTGCATGTTGATCGTGTTCCTCTCCTTTGTTAACACAATTGCCTTCACCTTTACATAAATCAGATTTAGAGAACACATTGCATCTCAACAGCCTTGGGACACCTCGAGGCCTCTCAGTTCAATGGAGCTCATTATGGAAATCAGCTAAATGCTGAGCAGAGAGATAAGTGCGAACTGTTTACCAGCCCCTCACCAGATATACTGCACTTGCTAATGGGAGCTCATTTGCAGCCTTCCCCTGTCATCCAACCTTCCTTATCTGCTCCTCCGGCTCATCTACCGGGAGAGATGCGTGGGTTTGCGGCTCAGATCTTCCTGGGAAGCTCCTCTTGGATGGGCAGAACAGGAGATGAAGGGATGGGGAAAGCAGGAAGGACCAAGGCAGGCCAAAACTCAGCGCTCCAAGCGTCTCTGCAGATTGCTGATGGCTCAGCTCGGGGGCCAGCCTGACTAGAGATCACTGCCCCAGGAGGAAATGCTCCCCTCTCCAGCCCTTGCAGAGAGCATTCAGCAGCACAGCTGGTAAGAGTGGAAATCAGGGCTGTCAGGAGGTTTGAGGGCAGGAACAGCAGCTCTGAGGGCGCAGGGAGCTCCAACGTGGGAGAGCATCAGGCTACACATGGAAAAGTGGATGTAAAATGTTCTCGGCTGTGGCCATGGGGAATTCTTTCCTGGAGACATTTTTCAGCCTGGTTTATCCAGAGCTGTGCACAGGCAGCCACAAGGAAGAAGGGGATGAAGAAAGCCCTGAAGACACCTCCTGGGAGTGGAAGGAGGTCCTTGGATGAGCAGCTCCACCAGAAAGCCTGGGGATACCTGTACAACACACACAAATGACAGCCAGCTCTGCAACTGGCTTTTCTTTTTTCCCAACAACAACATTTTTCCTTAGGGTGGTGAAACTTTACAAGATGGGGAATGGTTTTGGCTTCTTCCTCAAAACCATATTTTTTAAGTTTGAGGGTTGTCAAAACATTTTGTTCTGACATTTTCTCTGAAAAATGCCAATTTTCCAGTTCAATATAACTTTCCATTTTTAAATTAATGCAGAATTATTAATGTCATGACTTTAAAATAAACAAAAAAACTCTGCTACCTTTTAGCTATTTAATTATGGAGGGGAGGGAGCTGTTCAAATACCAGATGAAAACCCTTTTCAGTTCTCCAGTGTGAAATATTTCTTCTGATTATAGGTTTGCAAAGGTTTCAAAGATGTCAGCTTCTTGTCTTAATTCAAGAGAGGGAAGCATTTCGAGCTCTCCACAACATTTTTGAAGGAGGAAAGCCACTTTCGTCTCTAATAGACTCCTTTTATGGAACTGGCTCCATTCAGAGGTTCTCATTAACTGCTGTCAATGGCTGTAATTTTTGTCTGTCCAACATGAAGAAGTCAGAGGGAGTGTGATATCTGTCCCTGACATCCCACCCACTGCTGCAGGAGTGCAGCAAAGGTGCCTATTTTCCCAAGAATAACCTCTCTCATTAGAATGCAAACAGACTTTCCAAAGTAAGATCATTTTTCTTCCTGTTGTCTCAAATTCCAATACTCTGCCCTTTTCAAATGATTTTCAAGAGAATAGTTCAGTTCTAGGTTTATATAATTTTTTTTTAGTAACTTTTTTTTAACATCTTGTGGGTTAGACTGCGTTTCCTCCTCAGCTCAGAAAACCAAAGCAGAGCTTTTAGCTGCCACTGCTAACTCCAGCATTTTGCAATGGAATGTTATTTAAAATTCAGGACAAATTGTCTCCTCTCTGCCTCAGTAATTTCATGCAAGTGGAGAAGGACAGGGTGGAGAGTGAGATGTAGTTTTGAGTTTTGTGTTCTCTAAGTGGGTGAGCTGGACATCCTTGTGTTTCACTGGCAATTTTGTCTTTACATTCAGTGATGATTTTCAGTTTCAAGCACTGCAAGGGTGACTTATGGACCACACACAGAAGGACAAACACCATAACACCAAAATACCACCACCCCTGAGATGGAACACTTCAGTTATTGACCAAAACACAGCAGTGTTCTGCTAGGGTGAACATGGGGATTACTGAGCAGTCCTGAGTTTAATTTGAGATTAAATTTTAATTAAAATTTAATTTGAGAATTAAAACAGGTGAAAACAAAATTGCCTTCATTTAAACTTTACAGAGAGGCTGGACCACTACTGCTGGTCCATGGAGATGTTTTAGGAGATCTTTGGTGCTCAACCCATGCTTAGCTCATCCTGACAGCAGGAATTGGAATTCTGGGTGGAAATGAATCCATCAGGAAACTCCTCCTGGGTGGAAACACTGCCCCCACTGCAAACAGTTCGTATTGTTTAAGGCATGACATGATTAACAGCCCTGGCAGCCAGGCTTTCCCAAGTTACGTTCCAGGAACAGCTTAATTCATTTTTACTGGAAGTTAATTTGTATTAAAAATGTCCTTTATTACTTTCAATACATCTAAAATCGGTAGAACTACTGCTATTTACCATCACTTAGATCTATTTTCCAGCACAAAGTAAATCTGGGGAGAAACTACTTAGTGGAACTTAAGGTACCTCCAACCACTGATCAGTTGGAGCTTCTGCTTCCAAGGAAATCGAGTTGCTGGGATTTTAACATCAGGCAGGAAGGAGGCAGAATAAAGGCATGCATGGATATTGACTCCTACATTTCTACTGATCTGCTGAGCTCTGTAAAGGATCCCTAAAAAAACGTACAGCTAAATAAGCCTCACCTGAGTAAGCAGGTGTTGTTGCCAGATGCTCTGAAGCTTTCTCTCCCCTACCACCTCAGGATTTGTACCCAAAGCTCATCAAAGCTGCTCTTCCCAGCCTCCCAGGAGTTTCCATCAGCATTAACGGTGCTAAAACCTCCAGCACAGGTAAGGCTTGGGTCTAAACTTGCAATCAGGGGCTGAAATAAAAAATAAGGGAACTTTTGAAGGAATCAACCTGTCAGAATTGTTTTGCACTAGACAGAAGGGCCAATAGAACTAACTATAGATTTCTTTCAAGACTGATGTTCTAATTTCTCTGGGGTTTTGTGGTGACCTTTGGTGCATTTCATGATCTGGTCCTTTAGAAAGCTCTATATTACATCTCAGTCATTGTACAAATAACATCTTGGGATTATAGCCTGCTGTTAATAAATGTGGTTAATCATCAATAAGAGAGTTTCAGCTATTATACACTGACGATGTAATTTTATACCTCACCAATCCAGAGAAATCGGTTCCATTCCTTTTAGATTTGCTGGATGGATTTGGGGCCTTTCAAGGTTAATGCCACTAAATCACCTGCTAATTTAAAAGAATCATTTGAGTACCTGGAGAGAACATGTCCTTTTCGTGTTTCTAAGTTAGGTTCTAAATACTTCCTTGGCTTTATCTGATCTGCTGGGTTTAGAAGGAAGATTGATACTGTTGTTGCTGCACCAAAGCAAATATTCAGTGACCTTGAGAAGTTGTCTATTTTATGCATAAGTTGCACTGGATGCATTAACACCACTAAAGTTGTCAGTCTCAGACAGTTAGATCTTCACTCATTAAACTCCATTTCAGTGCCAAGTCAGCTGAAAGAAATAAAATAAAATTAGGAGTCGATGAATGGTCTTGTTTGTGGGAGAAGGAGTGTCTGTGCAGGAGCCCAGCTCCAGGGATTTTATCTGAGTTCAGGGAGCAGGCTGGGGGTATCTTCACCTGCCTTCCTCTTCCCTCTCACTGTGACTGACAAAAACATCCCTGAGGGAGGCAGAACTCACAGGAGACACACGGGAAAATCTGGGTTTGTCATCTCCCAGCACATGGAAGTCACAGCACGGAGGATTCCCCTCATCCCTGGCACACAGTGGGAGCACATCCAGAGGGACAAAGCTCACTGGGGGTGGGTGAGTCAGGGGTTTGTTGGCTTTGTACAGCCCCTGTGTGATGAGCTGAGAGGGACAGAGGGGCAGCAAGGCCCAGAAGGCAGCAGGAATGTTCCTGGGAGTGTGGCTGTAGGCAGGAGATGAGCTCAGCCCAACCCTCACCACACTCAGAGCAGTGCCCTCATGGGAGATGTGGCTACTGGGCAGCACAAATTTTGCCCCAGGGGAGTGACATCTCTTACAGCAGGACTAAAAGTCATTTTTACCTTATCCTAAATGTGCCCATTGATTTTTCTATCAGTGTCAGATAACTATAGATAATGGGACAAAATGTTTAATAAGACAATTCTCTCCAGATTCTTTGGGAAGACGTGTTTATTCAAGCACCAGAGGTGGCAATGGATTAAAATTTTGTATTAGAAAACCCCAATGTTTAAAACAAATAAATTATAGAATGTTGTATCAACTTTCTACAAAGTTGTGCAGTTTTTAGAATAACCCAGAACAACTTTTGTGATGTTATTCTCCACATTGGAAGTATCAAACTTCCAGGAAAGCAGCTCGTGCCTTCCCACCAGGCACTGCACCATGCAAGAGAATAAGAAAATCTCTTCTCTTCTAGTTCTTGCTGACTTCCTGGCTTAGAGGCACAGGGATTACTCGTGTAATAATTCGTTTGCAAAGTGTAATGCATCTGATCTATTAAACTTATTTACAAATTGTTTCAGCAGTTTTATAAACCAGGTATGTAAGGGAGGAAGAGGGAGGAGAAAATCGGCAAATAATGCTCTCAAAATGCTATAAAATCAGTGGAATAAATCCCTTCTGAAATGCTGCTCGACTCCTTCCAGTGTGAGTGGCAAGGCAGAGCCTGGAATCTCATCCAGGCAGGAGGAGTCTTTGGAGTGGGGCTGCTGCCTGTGGGGCTGCGGGATGAGGAGCAGCCTGCAGAGGGAAAACCAGGTCTGGGCGTCTTTTCCAGAGGCAATTCAGGCTCCATCCTTTTGGATATTGTGGGAATAAAATACCTGCTAGCTGGGATTATTATTCACTGGGATTGTGCCTAATGTGCAAGGTGCTGGAAAAAACAGTGGCCAGCATTTCCCTCTCTCCTCTGCCTGAGGGATAGCGAGGAATGCAATTTGGTGGCTAAATGCACTTCGTTTATCTCCTGCCTTTAGCCAACGAATTTATCACACACATTAATATCAGGAGAGGTTAGAGTTCAGGGAATGAAACATTTGTTTTCTTGTGCTCTCTCCATAAATAAACTCTGCTGCTTCCGTGGCAGTATTTTCACAAAGCCAGGAAAGCACCAGACATTGCAGACATGGTTCTGGCTGTGCTGGGGGGAGTTGTGTGCATCTTAAAATGCTCCACCACAGGCCTCCGTGACTCCAACTGCATTTCAGCTTCTCTTTTCCCTCCCCTCTCTCTTCTTTTTCTGTTGTTGTCTCACAGTTATTAGTCAGCCAGACAATTTTTTATCTCTTGGAAAAATACTTTAGCTCATATCCAATGTAATCATCTCCTGGGCTTCTACTTTAGTCCCCACAGGCCTGGAAAAATGACATTTCTTTTACTGATTAACAAAACAATACCAAATGCTAAGAAAAATCACTTTATTCTCAACCTTTCATTAATTCCTACTGTGCCTGCTTGGTTGGAAGGGTTTGTTTCCCAGTTTCTAGTCAAGCTACAATTTTCTTTCTGTTCTTTGGCCCAGACAATGCAAGGGTTTGAGCAAATCAATATTTGATTTGTGACCCCAAAAGATAATAGTAG
>VZTB01008536.1:358394-427648 GCA_013397245.1 Thryothorus ludovicianus | reverse complement strand
AGGAGAGGAGAGGAGAGGAGAGGAGAGGAGAGGAGAGGAGAGAGGAAAGCTAACTGTACATAGAGAATCCTTTGCAGAGGTGTGCTGTGAGGACAGTGTGGTTTCAAATACACACCCTCTGCTCTCCTGGCCATCTCAGTGTCTCTTCTGCTTTCCCCAGGAGCAGGGCCAGCAGTTCCACAATTATTGAGTAGTTGGGCACTGCAGCTCTGTCTCATCCGTAGCAGGGAGTGAGCTATGAATGAATAATCTCCCTCATTCTCAATCTCTCCTCCCCTTAGGAGATCTCCTTTCTCTAAATACTCTCCTGCTTTGGAATTCCTGCTGAAAATTCTGTCAGAGAGCGGTCAAGGCTTAAAATTTCATTACTAGATTTGGGAGAAGAAAAGGTAAATATTTATTTCTAGCTTTTGAATAGTGATAGGGAAGCAAATACAGTGACAGAAATACCTGTCAGGTACCTTTATTATCAACATAAGCCCCTAAAAAGGAAAATTGACTCAGGAAAGCAATGTAGCTTGGCACCACTCAGCCTTCCTGTTGGGCTGGAAGTCAAAATATTTAAACTTTTCACATAAAAAAATCAACCTTCCAGAGTTTCACATGGAAAAGATTAAACCATTAAGCAAGATTAAAATGTCTTGCATGTCTCCTCAGGACTTTATCAGCTCACCAGTGTATGTTACACTGTAATGAAAAACTACAACGTGGAAATGGAAAGTTCGGCGCTATTGAAATAGATCCTAAAAGTAGAAGCAAAAATTCCCTCAGACCTTTTCAGGAGGACTTGTTTTGACACATTGTTGTCAAAATCATGGATCAAACTGATACACAGGAGCGTTGTTGAAAGGAACTTCAGTGCTGAAAATGACAAGAAAGTTTTAGCAAGTGCGATTTGGAGAATAGAAATTGGGTTCTGGTCCCCACTGAGTGACTCTGTGGACTTGAAGATTTTCCTTTCTGACTTTTATGCTCTATCAGAAGTTAAAGCTGGAGCAAAGATTTTCTTTTTCTTGTGTCTAATCAACGCCTACCTGCTGTGGTGGCAATTCAGCCTTCATCAGGACATAAAATCATATAATAAGCCATAATTTTATACAGTTAATCAAATTCAAGACATATCCAGACCTGGGGTGGTCAAGAAGGAATATTTTCTCTAGTTCATTCTTTAAATCACCATCTTATATCTGGCAGATTGTGCTACTGCAAAGATACAGACTTGCTGCTCAGTAAATACTCCTTTTTCTTGATGGAATTCAGTTCTTGTCTTTCCAAATCTTGCTGTTATCCATGGTCAGTTTAAGCCAATTATTGTGAAATATCTGCCTGCTGGGACTGGAGTGGAAGCAGGAGTCATCTGAACATCCACTAAAAATAACCTCAGGTGGAAAAGGACCAGCTTGGAGCCACCTCCCTCCCTGTCCACAGCTGGACATGGCCACCACCACACCTGGGTCTCCTGCACAAAAATACTCCCCTCCACAAGCACAGGAGTTTGATTTCAAGTTCCTTTAACTTTACAATTAAAACCTGAATTATACCTCAACGCAAAGTCTGGTGTAGCTTCCCTTAGTGGCCAAGATTGCCCATGGCAGAGACTCATAAAAGCTGCCCAAAGCTGCTGTGTCCTTTACCAGTGGATTTCTCAGGGAATGATCAGTGTGGAAAGGCCCACACAAATAATGACTCACAAATTAAATGGCTCAGTAAATAAAAAATGCACTTATCAAGGACAATAACCACAGTTGTGAGCCAGATCCTTCAGTGCAAGGAAAAGATTGGCACTAATGTGCCACATGCTTCATTTGTTTCTTCATTTGCAGAGGGAGCCATAAGGTTTAGGAAGGAATGACATTTATATTAAGGGAAAGAAAAAGGAAAAAAGAGTCAAGGCTCCTAAGCAACACAGCAAATAATATTGCCAATCTTGGGCAGTGAAAAATGGAGAGTCCATCATCCAAGAATTCCGGGTACAAATAGTTGTGGGAATGGTTTTTGTGCTTACTTCATGGAGTTTTTGTTTTAAAATAATATTTTTTCCCCTGGGTTTTGAGACTGTACAGGGTACTCATTTTGTATAAACAGACTGTAATATAACCTGATAAAAGGCTGAGTAAATCCAGATTGCTTTTTCTTTGCTTTTTTTTCCCCTCTTTCCTTTTTCCTGAAGCTGTAAGAAAACCCCAAACTGCCAGACTCACTGTAAAATCACAAAAACTCAGGTCCTGGCATGTCACATCAGCTCTCACAGCAGATAGCAGCTGTGAGACACCAGACACCAGACCTGGGACATGCAGAGGTGATGTGGATGGACAAACAGCACAAAGCTGCTGTCCCTGCAGCCCTGCCCTCTCCAGGGGATCTCCTCTCTGCTCACCCACGGCCTGGGATGGACCTTGATGTGCCAAGGAGGGAGGGTGGGAAGGGGCTACCCCAAAACAAGAAGTGCTGCTTGGGCAGCATCAGTGTTCAGTGCCACTGGACAGTGATGCTTTAAGATTTTAACCATTTATATTTTTCAAGTCCTGCGCTGTGTTAGTACTTAACTCTAAACTCCATGTAAATTGTTAACTACTGTCTTCACATTTTGGTCAGACATAACAATTCCTCCAGGCTTGGAACACAAGGACACCCTCTGCCTCAGGCCTAGAAAAGTATAAACGAAAGTGAATTGGGGAGGAGCAAACTGGGGGAATGTGACTTCATTACCTGAAGCTGCAATTGGAGGATTAACCTCTGATAAGTAAATGAACCAAACTTTTATCTGTCTGAAAATTTCGTGACCATTGTAGCCTCTGGGAGGCCTTTACACTGCCCAAGGTGTGTCTGTTGAAGGCCTTTAATAAATACCCACTTTATTGCCTTAGTCTTGTCTAGCCCCTGTCCCAGGGAGCCACCCCAAGGCATCAGCAGCATGGAGGTACAAGCACTAATCCTGCATTTTTCCAGTCTGGGAACGCCATGCAGGCTGCAGAGGATGCTTGGCACCCGGATTTCACCATCCACATCAGGAGTGGGATGGAGGGAGGGCTGCACTGCCACCATGTCCCAGGGTTGGGTGTCCTGGTCACTGGGTGCTGGGTCTGTCGCTGCCTCCTCTGAACCACATGTTCTCCCTCTCTCATTTCCAAAGGGTGTTATTTCACTGCTGCCTTCCAGATAATGTAACTGAATCATTCAATTGAGCATAAAATAGAAATTTGGCTTCTTATCTGCTGGGAAACCAGCTTTACTATTTTCTTTCTGCAAAATACATTTTTCACTATCTTATCTTCTAATAAACAATCCCAGCTTTGCAGGCTGCAGAAATGTTCTGAACGCATTTAAGAGACATTTCCCCCCCTCCCTCTCCTCCCTTCTCCTTTCCCCCTTAACCCCCCTTCCCACCCTTTAAAACGTCTGTTTTACAGACATATTTTTAAAAGGGACCCAATTTGTATTCCATCTTCCTTTGGTGAGGGTATATATTTTTCATAAACCCATCCTTTGCTTTTGAGGCCTCTCTCCCTTGGTTTCATTTTCATTCCCGTCTCCCTTTCTTCCCCTGCACAGAACTGAGACACCAAGTCCCCTCCACACTCCAAATGTTTTCTCTTGTTTTGGGAAAAAGGCAATTCAGGCTTAAAAACTGCCCTCCCCTCCCCTGGCCCTGCCACACGGCGCTCGCCTATCGGAAACCGAACGTGTCAGTGAAAGGTCAGCTATGAATTTTTAAAGCTTTCTATCTCGCTCAGGCTGACATCAAAAGCATTGACAGTGGCACTAAATCAGGCAGCGAGGGGGAATTAGAATATGCAACAGGCCCAGCGACACAGCCAGATTATTCAGAGGCTCCTCTCCGGAGGGGAGAGGGAACTGCACCAAAAGTCGGTGTCAAGGCACTGATTTCTTGCTTGTCTGCCCTCCTCCTTGGGCAATCACACCAGTGAGCTGCCTCCTGCAAGGGATCCATGGAAAACAGGGCAGGGAATGGAAATCCAAGAGATGCATCATGCACTGGTGTCCCTGCTGCAAATGGAAAGCTGCTCTGGGAGGTGGATTCACCATCTCCCCCTTATATGAAGCCATGGTTGTCTCCTCACATCTCCTGGGTATCCATCCTCTGGGTTAAAGCCTTTATGGATCAAAAAAAGGCAGAATTTTTTTCTTCTAGACCCAGTTAAGAAGGGTAGAGCAAGAAAAATCAGTGTAGCTCCTGCAGAAATGTGCAGATTGCAGGAGAGCTCAAGTGTCATGTCCCAGCAGATCTGGACCTGGATTGTGGGGGTCACACACTCTGAGGACCTTCTCCAGCAATCACCTCTGAGGCTCCCCTTCCTTGGAATTGCTTTTCCTCATGCTCAACAGCTGGCTGTGTCACCAGACAGATTTGTTTTGAAGAGAAGGTACCCAGATTTGCTGGAGAAAGGATCCAGAGCAGCAGCCCCATACCAGAAATGTGTTATTTTGCTGCTTTCTTGGCAGGCTGGGGCTAAGCCCTCAGAGTTTTTGTGTATCTTTTCCAGGAAAAAATGCTACATCCCAAGGCTGGAGTGCACAGCATCCCCTGCAACATTAGAACATGGGCACAGTTCAGCAGGTGATTTATTATTCATTGACCATTTAACAATTTGGCAGCTGGGAGCAGAACTTTTCCTATCAGGACTCCTACATGCAGAGCAGCCATTTGTACAGCATGGACATGTTGCAGTGGAAACAAAGGATGTTCCCACTCAAAGGAAAAGTCAAGTTAAAAAACCTCTGGCTCATGAAGCCTGCCTTGGCCTCTCTGCAAATCATTAAATTGGAGTGCAGGGATTTTCAGGAACATCATCTGGGAAAATTTGCATTAAAATGTGTGTGATATCTGGTCTGAAATCTTCTGTCCCCACGCTGTGACAGCCTGATATGGTTCTGGTTTCCCAGTGGCTTGAGGAACTCCCAGCTGGTCCTACTGAGCCTGAAAAATGCTGCCACCAACTGCAAAGGGACAAATTCTGGACCTTCAACAGCACATCTTTGACATCTCCCCACCATTTCACCCCCTGTCCCTTTCCAAGCCCTACTCCATTCTTGACTGGCTCTTTTCAGGCTGTTTCTTGACTTCAAGGATGGAATGATTAGAAATGGAAGACTTCTGCTTTTGGTTTAAATTTCAAATGTTTCATGGAAATGTATTTATTTTTAACAGAATGCATGTTTGTCATTGTTCTCCAATGTGTGACCATTTTGTTTCAGCCCTTTATTTCATGGCATAGAGGAAATGATCTCCCTGCCCACAGCAGTAACTGTGGTCCATCCTTAAGGCTCCTTCCAACCCAAGCCATTCTATGATTCCAGTATTGATTATATCATGCTTTTGTCTAATATTTCTAAAATAACAAATGTATTTATTTCATACTGTTATTCAAAAGTTTTAGAAGTATTGAATTACGTCCTTCCTGAGACAACTGTATAGGATGGAAGGGGGAAGGCATTTTCCACTGGGGGAAGGCCACGTCTCCATTTGGTTAAAAATGCCAACATAGTGACTTTTTTCCCACTCTGGAAGGAAACAAATCCCAGTGTGTCACAGTTGAACAGAAATTCTGTTTTCCAAACAGCTTCCATTTCCATCTGTCCATAGTGAATCACTGTCCATCCATCCACACAATCTTTCAGCCTTATTTTTCATCCAGTTTTTTCTCTGTGTTTACATCTCTCCATCTGGCTGCCCGTATGCTCCTGGATGTCTCCATTTACCCTTCCATGGAGCTAATCCTCCACCAGCAGAACATTCACCAAAGACTTAGAGACCAGTCATGCTCATTTCTGAGCTCAGACATGAAGCAGCAGGGAGAAATTCTTGATAGAAAGTTTTGTATCTCGGACTAAAGAACGGTAGAAGTGATGAAGAAAAAGTAGATCCTGAATTTCAGAGTGCCTGATACTGGTATAAGGAGCAGGACAAGGTATTTAACTAGGAAGAATTGTGTGATTTGCGCCTATTGGAAGCACCAGAGTTTTTCTTGGTGCTGAGGGATCCCGTCTGTTTATCCCCCAGTTTTTCTGGGGTCTCACACTGCTTTGGCAGGGGGCCTAACCTTTCCCAGCTGACCATGGCCATAAAGCCATGACAGTGTCCCATGTTGTTCCACATTTAAAATCCACGTCAGGTCATTGCCATGGCCCATAAAGGCTCCATAAACCTGGGAAATGAGCTGTGCCAGGAGATTAAGGCTCCTTCCAATGAGTCCAGCCCTGAGTGGCCACTGTAGGGTCAGCTCTGTCACCTCACAGAAATGGCCCCAAACCCCCACCTCGGGGACATGCCCTGCCCTGGGCTTCTCTTCTTGCTGCAGAGGGTCACCCAAACTTTCTGCTTGCACATCTGGCTGTGAAGGAATAACTCCAATAATAGGGGTGGGCTGCAAGATCCAACGAGTCTTCTTTGAGTCACGCCAAAAAAAAAAGCCTAGAAATAGCTCACCCCGTTCAGAGGATGCAAAAATCCTTGATCCATGGATCAGGCCCTTGGCTGAACTCATCCCCACCCATATGGCAGCTCCTGTGAAGCATTTCCATTTCTCTTTGGACTGGATGAAAACTCAGAATTCAGAGTGAGATATATTTCTTTGCACAACACTCAGAGCCCTGTTGTCACCTAAAGAGGAGTTCACTAATGTGAGGAAAAGGACCAGGATAATCAAAGACTTGGTGGATTTAGGGTTTTGAATAACAGTGAGATAATATCTAACTGCATTAAACTTCTGTCAATAAACCAATCTGGGAGAATAACACCCAATTAAATCTGAACAGAAAAGAAGTCCTTACACAAAATACATTTTTTTCCCAAATTCCACTTATTTTTGCCTCTTTTATTCTTTGCATTTTCATGTTCCAGAGGATGAAATATGTGGGTCCTTCTAGTTCTTGTTCACTTGCTAAAGATCTCTTTATTGCCACAGCAACACTTTTTATTTACCTAATATTGAAAAAGTCATGTCTGTATTTGTCAGTTAACCAAATTATCTTCAAGCAAAATAAGATTTTAAATCTCAAAACAGGGAAAACTAGGGGAAAAAATGTCAAGTGCTTAGAAAGCAAAAAGTATCTCTAACATACATTAATGTACAGTCCCACACTAAAGGGCAGAGAATGTACAGGAACATGTAAATCAGGCAGAAACCTGAGTGACAAAAGAGTTGTTTCACTTGATTGAGGATTGGTGAAATCTGAGCTGGACCAAAACTTTCAGGTTTGGCAGAGCATCAGGGGGAAGGTGAATCCATCAGGGGAAAGGAGAATCCAGAACAGCGAGAGTGATACAAAAAGGGGGAAAGACTGAAGGACTTGGGGGTGCTTAAGCAGAAAAGGTGAAGAAGGTTCTGGGAGGTGGCCTCCTTCCAAAGAATAACAGGTTCAAAAGGAAGGATGCAGGGCAATGAACACAGGACCTGACCTGCAGCTGAGGGTTTATGCCAGGCTTTAGGAAAAAGATTTTCTCTTTCCAGGAAATGAAGAAGTGGAACACATTGCCTGAGAATGGTGCTGGTCCCCACTGCAGCAATTCTTTGGGATTGAGACTAAACCAAGGTCTGGAATGGCAGAAATTGAGCTGATCCAGCACCGGGCTGGGGAGCAGAACAGGTAACCAGGGATCCCTTCTGTCCATGCTCTCTGGAGGGCTGTAACCTAGAAATCCCTCAATGTGCTCCCTGCATGGCAAACCAGGGGCAGCTGGCGTGCCAATTTCTTCGTGGTCACACACTGTGACTGAAGTGGGATTTCAGGGTACTCCTGAAAGGCTTGTAAAGCTCTGGGAAATACAGGGCATATTGGGTATCCCATCTGGCTCTGGGACACTTCCTAAAATTCTAGTTATTATTGAAACTTACCAAGCAATAGGTTGTATTATTAATACTATTATTTATTATTTATGAAGCGCTGAGTGTGTGCTGGGTTCTTATATGATTATACACTGAGTTAGACTGGAGTTGCAGACTCCTGAATTATGAGGTGATGTTATTACCTGCTGGCTTTGCATGAGAATTATATTTTTCATTTACTCTGCTTGGCTCCTTCATCCTGTGAGGGGCTGAGCAGGGTCTGTGAATTTTGAGTCATTAATGTACTGGATCTGACAGCCTGAGAGGGAAAGGGTACCCTCGTTTTGCAGGTGGAGGGGGATATCTGGGCTCCAAGGAAACTGAACATCCTGGTGTCACAGAGCAAAGCACCAACACTCTCAAATTATTCTGTTGCTGGTTATTTTTACTGACTTGAATGAAGTTGTTGTGCTTGGAAATGGAAAGTTTTCATTCCCTTGTGGGCTTGGGCTTAGGATCCTGTAGCAACAACTTCCATACACCCATTGCAAGTTACATCCCAGTGTGTTCCCTTTCATAGCAATCCTCTTTCCACCTCTGTTTGAGACAAAGACAGACTGCTCTTCTCCAAGACAAGAATATCTGTTAAATCTTCTCTATTCCTCTCAATCCTTGCTATGCACTCACTCACACTGTAGTTCTAATAAGACAAAATATTCAAATATTTTGATCTCTCTTTACACAGTATCTATTCATGCTTTACACAATGATAATTTATTTAATAATGCAATTCTTTCGCTTTTGGTGGAGCACCAATTGACTTCCCTGTAAAGACAGATAAAATAAACAAGATTTTATAACTCTCAGCAGTCAGACAGGAGCATCTTTGCCCATTTAAAATATGAATCAGATTTTTTGTGCTCATCACCTGGTCAGTTCTCATAGCCATGCTATAGGAGTAGAACATCACCACATCCATACCTCCAACTGCAGTTTTAATCAGAAGAGGGTCTGCTCTCTGGCTTAATGAAGTAAATGAGACCTCGGGTAATATTGTCTGTGTAATTGACAGAGTTCTCTGGGAAACATTACACTTTATAATGAAAATACTGTATATAATTAGGATCTAATAGGAAGAAAATAGTAATTAGGCAGAATTAACTGAAAAGAAGCAATCAAGCAAATAAAGGTTATTCTCTGGAGAGGATCCTTTGGGGTTCAGATGTGTACATCCTCTGATTGTAAAGAAGTCACAGTAATTAAGGAGAGTTTTTTCATTGCATTAGAATGGCCTAACCCTGATGACTGGAATGACCCTGAAGGTGCTGTTCCAGCTCTGGGCTCCCACGGGGTGCTGGAAGGGGCTGCACCCAACCCTGGGTGAGCTTGCAGAGGTTAGGGAAGCATCCAGACCCTTAACTCTGGTCTTGCCCCAACCCTGGTGGACACCTCCTGCTCTTCACTTTCTGCTTTACTCTTCCTTCTCTGACGTCCAGAGATCTGTCAGGAGAGAGCTCAGAGCAGTGCATGGCACGAAAGAGATTTAATCCAATATTTCTCATAAGCAGAAACCATAAGCAGACAAAACAGATGAGGCCAGGACTCACTTTAAAGCAGATCTTGTTGCTTAACAATATTTCTTCCATTCTTATTTATTTTTCTACTTTATCTATCTATGCATTGATCTTTCGAGTAAAGATTTACTGCAACTATCAACACAGCACTTAGCATAAATTAACAAGAATGGCTTCATGGATTTTTTGTTTTTATTCACATAGATCAAAAGTGAAGTTCTCACACAACTCCCACTTTAGGGGAGATTTTCTTAAATTACATAAACTTTTAGCAATTAATTTCCCACTTCAATCACTAACGTGTGTGAATGTGTGTGTGTCATAACCACAAGCTTTTCTCTGTCTCAAGATAAATTAATAGGACCATTTTTTTCAATGTAATTCCTTCAGAAAACATCTGGCATTTTCTCTTAAATGGATAAGGAAATTATGTTTCTTTAATATGACCCCCAGTGGCATCCTGAGTGCAGCTGAAACATCCTTTTTTGCAGCTGAAAGTTATCCAAAGGTTTGTGAGAGACATTCCCACAAGAATGGTGCTATTGTCAAACCAAGTTTTTTGGAGTTGAGGGGGGTTGGTCTTTTTTTGTTTGTTTGTTTGCCTTTTGCTTGGTTGTGTTTAGGATTTTTTTTTTTTCTTTTAAATATATTAGGTGAAAGGAAAAAGTGGGTGGGGGAATCTATAGAGTGAGAAATATGTTTATGAAATAATTTTGTTTAAATTTAGATTAAATTTTGCACTTAATATTTGAAAGGTATCTTTTCTTGTGTTTTATTCAGCCTGCTGGCGTACCTGCCCAAGAAAAACAAATTTTGGGCCACTGAGGTAAGTGTGCCTCAGAGAATAATTTCTCTTTCTTTCAGAACTTTCATGTCCACCTCTTTTCCTCTTTTTTTTCTCCACAGAACTATTCACTCAATGCAGTGCAACTTTCCTGCCATTTTTAGCCTAGATTTTTCCAACAAAATTACCACTTCTTTAAAACTTTAGATCAACCCCTACAAAAATACCACCCCCTAACTCTTTGTGACATCTTTGAGGCCAATATGTAAAAACTATCCGATGGCAGCCAAGAATTAATGTTACTATTGCTCTCAGCTATCACGGGAAAAGTGTGATCCAGAGAATTATCTAATGGCCAATTGTGCACACCAAAAGTGAGATGAAAAACTTCACCAAGTTCAAAGTTTGTAGTCCAATTATGTTCTGTCTTGCGGGCGCTCCATAGGGGAGGAAAGGAACGTCCCTCCAACCACTGCATATCATTGCAATATCTAACAAATCCTTTGGCACTCCAGCAAGGAGTTCAAAGAAAAAGCATCATCAGCTCAAATAATTACTGCCCATATTAAGTGTTTTAATATTGCAGATGGATGTAAAAGGCAAAGGACAATGGCTCAAACACAAAGCCCGGCTAAGCACAATCTGGGGAAGGCCAGAGATATCCAACACGTTGTCCTTTCCCCTGCTCTGCTCTCTGCAATATTAAACCACTTAATCTGTAATTGCACAAGCTTACGTTGCCTTGGCTTTGAACTCCCCGTAAGGGTCCCACAGGATTTGTCAGATGTTTCTAAAACAAAGCCTACCAGGAGGCTGAAAGGTCTCTTAGCAGCTACGACAATGGTTTAATGGACTATAATTTCCAGTAAAGGGATCTAGTTTAATATTTTCACCTATCATGTAAGCAAGGCACCAGCTGGGAGAAAGGAATGAAAATTATAGCAAGAGACAATCAAGGTGAACAGTGCTGGAAACTCATAACCCAATGATGGGCACTGAACTCAGTTCAGGAACCTGGCTCAGATGTGGGTCATGGTTTTCTCTCAGCTGGGTGCAAAGCACACCAGTCTTGGAGCCTGGAGCTAAGAGGTGACACTCATCTCCCAGGTGGAGTTCAGGTAAACCCTTCCTCCCTCTATTCTCCTTCTGTATTTGTCTTGTTTTGAAAGGCTGGAAACTCTTTGCTATCACGGACAGTCCTCATGGTGTGTGTGTGCAATAAAAACACCCCTGGGGTGGTGCTTGAATGCACAGAACATGCAGGGAAGGAAGGGCTGCCCAAGGTTCCCCAGGACCAACCCCACAATTCTCCCTAGCTAGCAGTCAGCACAATCCTCCTGTAGAAATCTCACATTATCCTCTTATCCTATCTTTGATTACGATGTGCTCCTGCCAGGCAGCTCTCAGCTTCCTCCCAGCAGTGAACACATTCCAAACCTGCTGGGGAAACCCTCCATGTGCACAGGAGTAGGTTCTGGGTAGTCTGAAACAAAACCCACCAAGAATATCTGTCTTTTTTTCTCAGTAAAATAGGATGGATGATGGATATATTTATCATCATCTATTTCCATGCACTTGTAAGGACATGCTTGTGAGGGCCTCATGCTCATGCAGGAAGTAGATATGATGAAAGTGGTTTTTCCAGTCAGAAAATCTGTCACAACAAGAGGTTTATTGGTGATGCACCTCATGGCTTGTGTTTCCTGTGTTCAGGCAATAACAGTCTTGCCAGCAAAAGAAAAACTTGTTATTCCCCTGTTATTTTTCCTATTTATTCCTTGGTTGTAGCGGCATATGTTGCTTCCTCTTGTGTGAAATGCTTTCCACTCTCAGATCGTTTCTCTGAAAAGGAAATCTTCCCTGTGGCATCTCTCAGGAGCATTTGCAAAAGTTCACATGGTTTCAGAATTCTGGAGTGCAGAAGTGTTTAGCATGATTCGTCTGCCCAACTAAATAATTGCTTTTCGGCATTCTGCAGATGTCCCACTCCTGTTCTTTGAAGGAAATATGCTGAATTATTGAAATAAGATAGTCAGGATCATGAAAGGAAGTTCCATCTTATGATTAAAGCATCAGCCTTGAATTCAGCAGATACACATTTGCTTTCTGACTCTGCCTCAGATATTCTGGGAAGCCTTTAGGCTTATCACAAAAGCCGAGATCCATTTTTGTCTGACATGAGCCACGCAAAATTTTTAGAATCAGTTGCCTGTGCTGCTGCTCCAGTCAGTGGAGTGCAAGAGAGCTCTCCAAAGAGAGCACCACCTCTCCCTGTGATCCATGGAATGATTCACACCCTGGAGGTGTTCCTGTGCCTCGCAGAGCCTGCGTGACAGCGTTGGCCCAGGTGCCTTTCAGAGGGATAAAATTAGGTGAGACCATTTCCACCCTTTGTCTCAGTCTCCCACATGTTCAGAGGTAATAGCAATGCTCCTTCCCTCTGGTATTTTGGATGTACTGGATTTCTTTTAAAGAAAAAGGAAAACGTGGACCGACTTCATCCAAGCCTTAGTAACACAGTTCTATAAATCAGGAAAATACTGGTTTGGAATTCTGGTAACTAAGATTTGACCTCCATGAACACGGCATAAAACCAAGGAGTGGATGGCAAAACTGGGTTTACTTGATGAAAATTTTTAAGAGTAATGGGTGGAAAATTATCTGGCTGCCTTCATTAAACATCTGAAGTATCTCAGGAAGGTTGGACGAAATTAGAAGAAACTATTAAAATGTTACCACATATAAATCTTTTATGACAGTGAATATACGTGCAGTAAGTCAGAATTGGAACAGGTTGAAAAATGTTCTGCTGGAATTTTTTTTCTGACAAAAAAATGGCATTTTACTGAAATCAACCTATCCTGAGGAACATGTCAATTTAAGTGATTCTTTTTTTTTCTGTAAAAAATGGAACTGAAATGAAATGTTCCCAATAAGGTTCAACTTTATAAGAACAGAATGTTTCAAATTTTTTGGAGGTTGAAATGACTCCATTAAAAATATTTTATGCAGATCTGTAATGCTTAAAATATCAAAACTGGAAGAAAGTACTTGGCATTGATCAAAACTAGTACGCTGAATAACCACAGATTATGTGAGGGGTTTTTTTAAGATTTCTTTTGGAATAATTTCCTATACATCTCTTAAAAAGGGAAAAAAAACACCCAACTCTAAATCTGGAAGGGTAGAACTCAAATAGTGTTCAATTTTGCTTCAGCATAAAGCATCTCACTTGAAGCAGATTTATCTTCATTTTTATGTGTCACCCACTGTTTTAATCTGTTGATAAGAAAAACAAACCAAACCCTTATAGCATAAATATTTCTCTTGATGCTTTATTAACAAAGCAGCTGCTGAAGATCTCTGGTGCTGTGGATATTCTGGCTGTAGGAGCCACCTTCCCAGGCAGGAAGACAGCTCCTGTAATTCCCACAGAATTCTCTCAGCTTCCTTCTCAGAAGTAAATAAATCTGCTCAGACTCCTCTGTGCTGTCCTATTTCACACACCCAATTCCCGCAGTGTCCTTTTTCTAGGTCCCAGTGTCCCCTGCCCTTCCTGGCTGGCAATTCCCTGTGGATAAGTCTGGTTTTCCCTGCAAACACAGCATTCCCCAAGGTTTCCAATCCACATCCTCCTTGGTGGAAGCCGTGCAGCTCTCAGGCAGCTCCTGAGCTCCATGTTTGACAGGCTCCAAAGACTCATTTCATCAGCTGTTAATCTCCAACAATCCTCTAAGCGTTATCTGTTAAGACTGGAGCAAGCAGTGCAGCTCTGCCAGACTTTAGACTTTTATTAGTTTTCATAATTTCTCTCAAAAGAACATAAGACTGAATCAATCTTCCAGACCTAATATGTTGATAATCGTTTTGAAATATTTAAGGCTTCACTTCTGAAAGCTTGGCTGAAATGCCCACCTTAAGTCTCCCTTGGTGCTCTCTTGGCTCTTAATTTGATGTTCTCTTTTCCTCTGTCAGACCTGGTGGTCTTGGAGGTATTTTCCAGTCTTAATGATGTTACTATTTTCCAAAGTGGTTCTGTTGTCTCATGAGCATTTCTCCCCTTTCTACTCCCAATCTTCATCCTGAGATTTGCTTCAGAATTTTTTCATAGTGAGGTAAGAAAACACCCTCCCCCAGCTGACTTCTGATGCTCCATTTCTTTGGGTACCTACTGCCCACAGCATGTTCCTCCTACTGCAATGGTTACAATGCAAAACTCAGGTCACTTTTACAGTCCTGCATCACATCCTGTAAAATCAGAAATGTCTGCCCATATTGCAGAGATCCCAAGACACTCCAAGGACTGGATTTGCACCCCAAATCCCTAAGAGATATGAAATTAAAATAGATATGGCTTTGAAAATACAGTGGAGCCACACTGTAAAATGAAAAGAACATTCTTTGTTCCCAGAGCCCACTGAGCCACCCTGTTACCTCTATTTAACTGCCCAGATCACAGCTCAACCTGCTACATCCATCCCAAGGTGTTAAGTCACGCCTGCCTTGGTACAAAAATAAGCTCTCTCAGAATTCAGCTGGGTTGGTTGCCCTGCAGTTTTGAAAACAGCCTCGAGACAAGCTCTAATGTCACTGCAGCATGTGCTCAGTGCTGCTGCAAGGCAGTGTTTACCTCTGGTATTTGTTTTTCCCTGATGTGAATAACTGGAAGATAGGGAGCTGAGTCCCATGGCACTGTATCCCTGATACAACAATAGATTGAATCCTCACACGAGGCAATAATGGTGAAATTGTTCAGCATCTGAAATAGGCAGCCCCCAGATCTCCACGTAGCACGCGCCTCCTTCCAGAGATCAAGGCAAGCAGAAAGAAACAAGATATTTAACAGAGGAATCTCTGCATCCCATTGCATACTAATTAGACACCAGACATAGATACATCAGGGGAAGCAGAGGGAGGAAGGAGGGGAAAAAAATCTCTTGGCAAGACAACGTTGCATTTCAATCTTTCACCTTCACTGGGTAATGGGATGTGATGGAACATTAAAACAAACAAACAGCTTTTGGTGTTTACAAGAAATGTTTAAATAGGAGCTCATGAGCCAGAGGTGTTCCACAGAACATCTGGAGCAGTGGAAAACAATGTGATTACGCAGATGAGTCACATTCATTAGGCTGTAAAATCCCCAGTAATGAACTCGCGGAAGGGACTTCCACGTAGATTGTCATCTACAGCAGAAAGAAAAAAACCCAAGCCAACAAACCCCTAGATAATAAACTTGGCAGCCCCTTCCCTGCCCACCCCCTCTCGCTCATCCCCTTTGGAATGAGATTCCCAGTGTAATTACAAAGCTCTGTGCGTGTGCTGCTCAAGCCCCGTGTGAGAGGCAGAGGCTCAGATCCCTGCAGGGGCGGTGGCTGGGGAGGAGGGAAGGGATGTGGGATGTGGGGATGCAGCTCAGCCATGCCTGGAACGAGATATTCAGCATCTTCCTCTTCCCTGCACACTCATCACGAGCCATGGTGAGGGATATTGCTGGTCCATATGGCCTGCTCCAGATGATCTGACTGTGCAGACACCCCTCAGGCAGGAAAAAATATGATTTAAGGGACATTTTGGGTGAAACAAGTCAAAAGGACCTTTTCTTCACACAGTGAGCTCTTCAGCTGTGCATCTCCTGGCCACACTGGACACTGAACTTTTTTTTAATGTGTCAAAGGGAGGTTCGGTGGAAAACAAATATATTGACCACTTTTGAATACAAAATTCCTGAATTTAGGCCAGAGAGGCTCAGAGCTGCACATTGCCAGGGGCAGGAAAGGTGCAGGCAGAAGCAGCACTACGATTGCTCAGTTCTGATACATTGAGAGGATGCCTGAGATGTGGCACAGGGCTCTGTGGGCACTTGGCACAGCCCAGCCTGGAAATTTAATGCTCAGAAATTTCACCTCCAGTGACTTGTGGAACCTGAACATGCATTGAGAGTGAAAGCTGGGCACTGTCACCAAGTCATTGAAACAAAACCCTGGCCAACAAAGAGTCAGAAATTTCAGCCATGGCCACAGGACTATTAATGCAGCAGCCAGAGGAGAAAAGAGTCCCTTAGCCTTTTCTAGCAAATCTTAGATTTCTTTGAAGAAGCCCCTCAAATGTCTGGACTGCCTCCCACAAAACTTGGCTCCAGCCACCTCTCTCTCCCCAGCCGATCAGCAATGGCAGAATTCTCCTCAAAGCAAGGTTAGCAGTAGCCTGGACAGATGTTCCAGGATCTTTTATCGCATCAGAATTATTGGATGTTTTCAGCTAAATTGAAGAGCATCTCAGCCACCTTTTTAGCTCATTCCTGAACACAGATGTTTTTAAAAAACCCTCTTGTGGGTTTTATCCATTGGTGCTTCCTGGGTAATGTATCTCCACTACCTGAAAGTCCTCATTACTCAGAGGATTCTTTTTTCCTAAAGGCCCATTTATAGAGTTGGCACCTTTTTTTTCCCTTTCCAGTAGATCTATTTCCCCCTGGACTATGTCTGTCTGGGGAGATCTCATTCAAGGACAATTGGGCTTCAGATTAGGAAATCAGACTGCTAAATCCCTTAGTTATCTTTGAAAATCCCATCCTTGAAGCTTAAGTCAGATGAGAGCTTCTCTGCTTTCTGTAATTTTCTGGTTTTCAACTCCATTTCTGAAAGGATTTTTTTTTTTCTCATGGGCAGAAGACTGTGACCTTCATAGAGAAATGAAATCAGTTCAACAGAATAAACAATAATTAAATTTTCATAGGAAAATGTATTTTCAATTTTCTATTTCTCACTGTGGGTTAAATAACTAAATCATTGCAATTTCTTTATTTTCTTTGCCTTTTGAGGGAAAACAGTTACCTGAGCTGTTTATTTACATTTCCCTCCCAGCATGTATTAGATTTGCTCATTCTTGGTGCAGCATCTGGAGTGGCACTTGAGGAATGGTTCACTTGGGGATCTTTCCCCAGCTTAGACCCTCACAGGCCACATCTCCCATCACTGTTTTGCTTCTCACCAGTTCAACCTCCTTATCTGTGGCATGAATTAATTCATATTGATGGAGTGCTTTGACATCCTCACATAAGTACCAAGCCTGGTGCTGAGAGAAAATGCTCGTGTCAGACGTGGTACTTGGACTTGAGGGTTTGAGAGATCTCTCAGTGCTGAGTCCAGGGGTCCTGGCAGATGGGGCTCAGGGCAGAGGCACAACAGCAGATGTCACAGAATCATGGAATCAGACTGGGTTAGGTTGGAAGCCCCTCAGAGGAGCATGTGCTTCCAGTACTCCAGGTGGGATCTCACCAGAGATCTCTCCCCAGACTCCAAAGAATGGGTGGCTGCAAAACTCTTATCCTGCCCCAGCCCAGGGAGACTGCAGGAAACAAATTCATTTTTAAATGAGGGCACATCAAGGCACATGGCAATTTAGTTGAAAGGAGGCTGGTCCTGTGCTGTATTTCTGGGATCACAGGGATGAACAGTGGCACCTTTCAATGTGAATGAGGTGGGAATTTTAGCCTGGCTGTGAAACGGGAAGGAGAATGGGTCAGACTGTTTCAGAATTAGGTGTCTGTTTTAGTCTTCCCACAGCTGGTCACTACAGCTCCAAACTGTAGATGAGAATATCAAACTGGGGCACTTTTGGGATAGTTATATTTTTAGTATCAACGGATTGAAAAACTTGCCAAAATGGCCACATTCCTGGGCAACAAAGCCACACCAGGGCACACAAACCTGCCTGGTCTCAGCTGAGCTGGTACCTGCATGTGCTCAGACCCTGCTGGGCTTCCCCAGCCTCCCACCTGCCATTCCCTATGGATATGGATCCATGCATCACAGGGTGCCCCTTCCAGAGACTAACAGTGTCCTCCCCACATCACATATCCAGAATGGATCAGGAGTGTCCCTCAGGCAGGAATGTGCCTTTGCATCTCCTTCCTGCCTGGCAGCCAGCCCGAGTTCCCAAAGCACCAGGATTTTCAGACCTTTCTTTCAGTCCCTGACAAACAGCCCTGCACTCTCTTCCATGGAGAGCAGTGTCATTTTGCAGTGCAAAATGTAACCAGAAGTGGTTATTCCATCACCATCTGTTGGAAACTGGGGTGGGGGGTGGTGCAATCTCCTGTCAATGGCCCAGCTGGTCAGAAACCAGCTGGGGCAGTTTCTTTATCTCTTCCATGACCCATCCTCCCTCCAGGGAGAGATCTTCTGCTAATGGAAAATTGAGTCCCACTGATAAAATTCCATCATCCCATTGGGAAATGCTCCATCCAGGGGGAGCATTTTATCCTACCTGGATAAAAACCTGAGATTTGGGACACCAAAGCAGCCTTTTTCACTGGACTGCCAGAGGAAGTCCTGCACCTTTCTACAGCATCACTGCTTCAACAGAGCCACATCTGCCATGGCAGGAGGGCTGCAGCCACCATTCAGTGGGACTGTCACCAACACCCTGACTAACAGGGTGTCAGGTTGGATTCTGACTCTGCCAGTGGGTTTATTTTCTTGTAATACTGCATGCTTTTTAATTTTAGTTCTCTTAATAAAGAACTGTTATTCCCATATCTTTGCCCGAGAGCCCCTTAATTTCAAAATTGTAATAATTGGGAGGGAGGGGGTTTATGTCCTTCATTCCAAGGGAAGCTCCTGCCTTCCTTAGTAGACACCTGGCATTCAAACTGGAACAAGCAGAGACCACCAGGTCACCACAGAGCCCAAGGAGAGAGTCTGCATCTCAGTTTCCAGGTTTTCACTAGATCTGGGAGCCAGGCTGCTGTTAGAGGTGTGGAGAGGAGGGAGACTCCATCCCCTGCAGGGCAAGGGGCCACGCTCACCCAGCCATCAGCTCACCACTGCCTCAGCCTGACACTGTCACTGTGCTGCCCGGGATAACAGACTTGATGGATTTCACACTTTAAGGCTTTTGCTTTGAAAGAGCCTCAGCTTTTATCTTAGCAAAGTACAGCTTTTTAACCTAAAAATAGCCCGCCCAAGCTCCTTCCATCGGAACAGCAGAAGATGAGCTGGCAACTCTCAATTTTTGGTGCTTCTCTATCAGAAAGATGAAACATTTTCCCTATAATCCTACAAAATGGAATGTTTAGGGTTTCAGAGGTTACTGGAATTTTCCCTGGCAGCTGGTCAAATATGTGATCCCATTAGAGCTTCTTTGATGAGGAAGTGTAGCTTGACTCAGAGAGAAAATGAGTACAGGAGTGGAGAGCATGTCAAAGGAAAAGGAGAAGTAGAGAGAACAGGAAGGGGAGAAAACCTACTTGAACAAAGAATTTTAATGTACCACACTCTGCCTCTTCACAGAGGAAGACAGGAAATTGCATCCAAAACTCACAAAAATGCCCAAACTCTGATTATGAATGAGGAAGCAGTAGCTCTGCTCTCTCTCTGTGAGGAAATAAGATCATTGTAGTGCCTTCTCCATCCCTGAGAGGTCAGGGAAGGCCAGGGATTGCTTCTTTCCCACTGGCAGAGCTTGTGGATACAAGCAGGAGAAAGCACCTGGCAAACTGGGATTACAAAAAAAAAAAAAATTGCGTTCCTGCCGGATGCCAGGCTCAACGCTGACTGCTTGTCAGCTCACTTAGCACCACACACGCAGGCAGAGTCGGAGCAGCCCTTTATGTTAGCGAGAGAAAAGGACGAGGGATGGTGTTTTACACGCTCCATTGTGAGTCTGTGAATGGCTCTGCGGTCCAGAATGCTCGGGGGCTGCTCGGGGTTTGTTCTGCACATCCTCTGCAACAACCACTCCAAAGAGCCTCATTAACCCTGGCAGGAGGGGAGGGTGCTGGTGCTGCCCAGCCCGGGCACTGCAGAGCCGCAGGAGCTGTGTCCAAATTCCAAAACCAGGCTGCACCATCCCCTGGGCAGGACACCCTTCACAGGCTGCTCCCCATCAGGAGATCCATCAGGAGATCCTTCAGGAGATGTCTGCTCTCAGAGGAGGGCCAGATCCCTCCCTAGCAGAGCTGTTCAGATTCAACAGCTGCCTTTTTTCAATTTTTTTTTTGTCATCAGATTTACCCACGAGCTAGAAATGAAGTTCATAGCATTTCTATCAGAGAGAGAAGACATCAGGACTCCTTCTGGCATCATTTTTTACCTAAATGGATACTCGTTCCCTTCTCTCTGGTATAAATGAGGAATCATTTGTCAGTAAATTAGGCAATGTGCATTCAGATAAAATAGAAAACTTTTCCCACCCCCTCCCACCTCCTTGGGGGTGATGGCTTTGACCTGCACTGAGGTTAACCCTAACAATCACACCCATCCCCAGCACCCTCAGCACAGTACACCTCCTCCAAACCTGCCAGCATGATTGCACGTGTCATTGTCACGTAAACTGCTTTCTTCAGGCTGGGCCAGGATGGAAAATCCTCCTACCAAAATTGGTTTAAATCTCTTGGTTTTGAGGAGCAGCAAACTTTTCTTCTGCTCTGTGCCTGACAAAATGATCATTCATAAAAACCTAGCAGAGCAAAATCCACATCCCTGCTCCCTCCTTTCAGCTCTGCTGTCCTCAGGTAAGCAGTGCTAAGCCAGATTTATCCCTCCAAACTAAATCTTGGGACAGGGGGCAGACAGGCTGCCAGCTCATGCTCCCATCACCACGGCAGCTCCGCTGTGCCACGGGGAACCAGCAGCACTCCACACTCGTATTAATTAGCAGGAGAAGTGCTATGGCTCTGAACGCCCAGGAGGAGCAGATCTGAGGAGTGCAGGCTGCTCCTGCATCGTCTGTTTTTAGATCAGAACCCCAATTTAACTCCAGGCCAGCGGGGCAGATCCGAGCAGCACCGGCCCCGGGGACTCTGCCATGCCAGGACACGAAGAAAGCAGAAAATGCTGCAAAGCCATTTCAGCTCTGGGAACAGGGTGGCACTCTGAGTGGCAAGGCCTGCTCAGCAAGGATTTATGAGCCCTGGGAGGCATTCAGTGCTGTCTGCTTTCTCCAAGCCCCCAAGCATCTGGCAGGAGAGCACATGGACCCTCTGCTGGGGCTCCCAGAGCATCCAAAGGCTTTGCACTGGCCAGGCTGCTCTGCTTAAGGAAAAAAAGGATTAAAGTGGGTTATCTCTCATGGTAAAGGTGGACTCCTAGGAGGAAAAGGGCTCAGAACAAGACTGGAAACAGCCACGTTCCCTCCTGTCTGTGTGTCAGGAGTCTGTCTGTGTGTGAGTCCACACATGCAGCTTTATCCAGACACATCTGTGTAGATTATCATTTATCTCTAGGTCTGTACCTGCATCTCCCCAGTCACCAAGCTCCCATGGATGGGTTTTAAATAAACCAGTGAGTTTCTCTTGCTTTTAGAGTTCAGGGTGCCTCAGTCACACCCTACCACACTTCACCCTCTCACACTCATTGACACCCTCTCACACTCAGTCCTATAAATAAAAGCCTCACGAAGACAGGAAATATCTTCTAATTAGCACCCCAGACACAGTCTCCTGGCTGCCTTCCACTCCTTCCCATTGGCAGAGAGCTGGACACTCTTCTATTTTTTCTTGTAACATTCCCTTAAAAACCCATCGATGTTTTGTTGTGACCACTTGCAATGAGGAGGAGGAAAAAAGAAAAGGCACCCAGCGGAAGGTGTCAGATGGTACCAGGAGATAAATCATGTGCCTTCCTTTCCCTGATCCACTACAGAGCACTGCTGTAAAAACAGGCTCTCAAAAACATCCAGTTCTTCACTGTTAGAGCTGGAAAAGGCCTCTTAGATCACACAGCCCAGCTCCTGCCTCTGGGATAACTCCCTGGTGTACACTTTATGCAGTTTTGTCCAGCCTAATTATCCATCCTTGCTCTTAATGGGATGGACCACCAAACACTCCGGACTGCCTCCATCCTTCAGGATTCTTTTATTGTTCTTTCCTTCCTGGTGGCTTCTAGGGTCAAGTTTTGAGACTACAGCATTTTAGGCTCTGACCCTTTAAGCCCTTAAAGAGCCCTCATGATCTCACACTTCAGTGCAACACACAAACTGTAGCTGGAATCTGGGATTCTTTGTGCATTAATAAAAGAGCAGACCTTTTAGAAAAGATTAAGTGCTCAGGAAGAGATTTTGCTGTTCTGTTGTATGAATCAAGGATTGGAGGTTACTCTTTTTCCACAAAATACAAAAGTTCATGCGTGTGCCTGCACACACAAACATGAGCAAGCACATCTCTGCCTGCGTTGCAGCTGCAGCTCTCTATTTACACGCCCTTGTCTGCATGTAGGTGAGCATTCACACAGACATGAACACACCCTGTGGCACAAAGTCTCAGCCCGACAAGTAGCTCAGTTTTTCTCCCCTCCTTTCCCTCATGCCCAGCAGCCTGAGGTCAGCAAAAAGTCTGTCATGTCATGGCAAAGCTCTCATGATAGTTCCAGGCTGGTGTAAACTCCTGTCCTGCCCTCCTTGTGCACTGAGTGCCTCTGATCAGGCTTCATTTTACTACATCTGGCACCTGCCTTTCATTGCCAGACTGATTTCCAAATGAAAGCAGGCTTGTGTCTGCTGTCTCAGACTGTCTTTTTGTCACAGTAGTTGAGGAGATGAGGTTTTGATGTGTTTCATAAAAATGTCATCAGGTAATGGAGAGAGTGCTGCTAATGAGTCTCAGCCCTTGATTAGCCAGCAGAGCATGCTCATGAATCAGGGATGCAGCAAATGCACCATCTAAGGAAGAGTCAGCACTCAGTCCTAGAGACAAAAATCTTGGGGCCAGGCTCCCTCCAACCCATTTCCCACAGAGCCATCCCCAGATTGCTCCCACCAGGCTGGCAGCTCATCTCTCCTGTGCTCTCAGGGAACACCTCTCTAACTCACAGGGAAAAAGGAAAATCCTCATTCCCAACAGAGGTCTCAGAGAAGGAAATCTCCTCCCTGCCCTCCATTGCCAGCTCCCAGGGAACTCCTCTTTCTCCCTTGTACCAGGAATTCCCTCACTATCCCCGTTTCTCTCCTTGCCCCTGCTTCAGCATGTGTCTCAGGGCTTTCCTATAATCACAGCCTCCCCACTATCTTTCCAAAATACCTCGCTTCAGATGTTCATGGAAATCTGTTCTACAGTCACACGGTGCTTCAAATTAAACTTTGAAATATTTATTTTTTAGCCTTTTAACTCACTCCTGCAAGAGGCACATTGCAGAGTGGGGGTTTCACTGCTGTGTCAGGGAGCCCTGGGTCACGAAAAGGCTCACAAGAGGGGAGAGGACTCTGCTGTGCACGTGCAGGACTCTCACTCAGAAATCCATCAGTCCTTGCTTTATGTGTCTGTCCTGACACACAGGTAAAAACTCTTGAGCTCTTCCCAGTGAGTCTATCTGCAGTAGCAAACCTCCAAATCCTTTTATTTTAGTCCTAAGAGAGCAAAATTTTGATTTTTGACTTATCTATCTCCTAAAGATAGGGCAACTGCTCAAAGTGCAAAACCCTCATCAGCTTGCATTCTGCCTGGGCAAAGAAAACAGAACTGGTGTCAGTAACAGGCAAAGGAAGGGAAAGGCCACTGCTTTCCATCCCCGGGCTCTGCTGACACCTCTGAGCCTCCACAGCTGGAGCTGCCTGGGGCAGATGGAGCAGCCAGAGCCTTCTGCCCTGCCAGTGCCATCCTGCTGGTGCCTTTCCCCCACAGCTGCCAGGGAGTGCCACTTGCAGACTGAAAGCTCCAGCAAACCCCAAGCTGTTGGCCCCCAGTGGCAGATGAGGCTGTGCTCACCCAGCAGTGAAGACACGGGCAGCAGGCAGCAGAGCCTCCCAGGCAGCAGGCAGGGCTTGCTGTGCCTCCAGGACTGCCTGTCCTCCCAACTGGAGCCAGGTCTCCTGGCTGGTCCTCCTCCATCCTTGGCTGAGGCAGCAGGAACCATGTGCTGAGTCTGCTTCAGCTGGGAATTACACTTTGCATATCTTACATCTATCAGTGTAAAAATAGGATGTATGAATAAAGGGTGTTAAAATTGCCACCTCAGTCTGATTTCTCATGCTGTGTAATATAACATATGGCAGGGACTGAACTCCAACGGAGAACTCGGGAAGCAAGCAGACAAATAAGTTGTTTAACCATTTCAGCACCTTGGACATGGTCCGGAGCTCTGCAGGAGGGGGATGCACACGAGTGAATGTGGGCAGCACCTTCAGCCTCATCTGCATGAGAGCAGGGCAGTGCTCTGACCCCGGCAAGCTGAGATACAAGGCCCGGGCTCATTGTGAGAGCCCCACAGAGCAGCATCACCTCTCTCTCCTCCCTTCCCTGGCTGCCTCCTCAGGGGGCTGGAGCTGCCCCCTCCAGTGTCTGCACACTGCCTGGGGAGCTAACAAGAAGAGTTTTGCACTAATGAAGCTCATCAGAAAGGGGTTAGGACAAGGCAAATGCTGCTGCTGTTTGACTTGCAGCTGCAAATTTGGGATGAGACTGCCAAAATCATTCCTGCACACAGCAAAGAGTGGCAAGGATGAATGAGCGCAGAGGGAGTCTGTCAGCAGCTTCTGGGCCAAGGGGGCCCAACTTTCCCAGCTGGGCCAATTGCAGTCCCTGAGATTTACAGGAAGGGCTTAAACAGATGCCACATCCCAGAAAGCTGCTTAATGTAAAGGTGGGAGAGAAAGGAGAGAGGACATGGAATCATAGAATCACAAAATTGTTGAGCCATGGAGTAATAGAATCACAGACTCATTGAATCAGAGAGCCACAGAACCACAGAATGACAGAGTCACAGGATCACAGGATCACAGGATCACTAAGGCTGGAAAAGACCTCCAAGATCATCCTGCCCACTGAACACTGACTGAACACTGCCATGTGAACTAAGTGGTGTTCACCACCAAGTGCCACATTCAGTCACTTCTTGAGCACCTCCAGTTGTGGTGACTCCAAAACCTCTGTGGGTAGCCTGTCCTAATGCTTGACAGCCCTTTCCATGAAGAAATTCTTCCAGATATCCAACCTGAACCAGTTCTGGCACAGCCTGAGACTGTTTGCTCTGGTCCTGTTGCTGTTCCCTGGAGAAGAGGCCAATCCTCACCTGGCTGCCCCCTCTTGTCAGGGAGTTGTAGAGAGTGAGGAAATCTCCCCTGAAATTTTGTGACTGGGAATCAAATCTAGGCCACAGCAGAGAGCATTTTGGATCCCAACCACTAGAAATAGTTTCTCAGATTCAGTCAAACCCCCAGAGTCAAGATCATTAATTTTAAAGCAGCATATGATGGAAAAAGATAATAATGGGTCAAATTCCAATAGGACAGTGGCCCCCTAGCCTTGAGCTGCATCATCCCTTGGGTGCTGCAATAGAGAGGAAAGCATGACTGGTACTCTGCTCCACATAAAAATGGGTTTGGTATAGCTTGTTGTCATCCAGCAATGGATGCTGGATGGCATAAATTTATGATTTATGATTTATTATTCATTATAATATATGCTGGAGGCATAAAGTGTGCTGGATACCCTCGGGAGTCATCAGCACTTTGGGCATAGATAGGATCCTGCACAGTCAGGGGTGCACAGAGGGTGTGCCTGCTGCTCATGGGGATTCTGCCAAACTGCAGAAAGGGTCAAGAGAAGATCCATGTCCTGCCCATCTCAGTGCTTGGACCTTGCCTGTGTGAATGAAATTGTTCCTGTAAGAGATTGCAGAAAAAGAAGAAAGGGCTGAGGATTTGGCCCAGCATCACATTCCAGCAAGCTGGCCTGTGGACTCTTTAATTTCTTTTTTTTTTTTCCCCTCCTGTTCAAGTTCTGCCTTGTCAGGTTTAATCGGTAGTGTTTGTAATTCAGGTAGCAAATTGATTTTTGAAAGTACTCTGTCCCTATTCAGTCCACGTTACCCAAGATCCTACATTAATTATGCACTGATATTGATGTTTTTGTCATACAAGGTCTAGTGTCACTATATACAGAACTTGCTTCTTCCTTGTTAAAAAATGTTTCAGAATGTGGCCTTGGGAAAGATACTGCGTGTCACTCTCAGGATCAAAGATAACCTGGCAAGGAAATGCTCTATTAGTAGTGAAATTCATGTACCTTTTCTCTACCACTTTCCTTAGAAGGAGCACGGCAAAGGTTGGTGAGGAGAGAGCGGGACCAGAAGATCCTCCAAGGAGAATTGAGCTGTCAGCACTGTGTGAGCTAATAGGAAGGGACAGCAGTTTTAGGAGGCACATGGTAAATGGAGACAAGGAAGAGCAGTAGTTCACACCTCCTGGCCTGTGTGAGTGCGTCCTGGCTGCTCAGCCACCTTTCCTTTTGTTGGGAGATCGGGATTCCTGCCCAAGGGCTCCTCCTGTTCTCCATCTCAGGGAAGCACCAGCACGGCTGGAAACCACCCGGGGCTTTGTGTGCATCACAAACCCGGTGCAAACCAACAACCCGATATCCCTGTGGGGGGAAAAATAAAATAAAAAAATAATAAAAGAAAAAGGAAGAAAGGGAGTCAGATCTCCTCTTGGAAGAGTATTAACAAGAGTATCATATAAAAGGCACAGGAGGTAATTATTCTGCTTTATTTACTGCTGGTCAGATCTCAACCTGAATATTGTGCACACTTCTGGGTACCAACTCACAAGAAGGATGCAGACAAAGTGGGATGAGTCCAGAAGAGAACAACAAGAATGATTGGATATTTTGAAAAATGTGATGTAAGAAAGACAGAAAGAAACAGGTTTGTGGAGTCCAAGAGTGAGAAGTCTAAATTGGAAACTTGATGACAGTATTTCAATTTATAGGAGAAAGAAGATGTTTTTCAGTTGTACACACTGCAGAAGAATAATAAAAAACAAATTAATTTCAGATGTGGGAAAAATGTTACAATTCTGAAGACAGTGAAGTAATCAAGAAAATACAGGAGGAAATAAAAAAGGGTTTTAAGGATGCGATGAACAAACATCCACCATGTAAACCCACTGTGCACCTGAAGCTGCCTCCATGAAGTAGAAAAAAAAAAAAGACTTATTTCTCTAACCTTCTTCTGCCTCAGTGCCTGTAATTAGATTTTTGGTTAGTGTGACACATTGTGGTGAGATTCTCCAAATCATTCCAGGACAGGTGTGTTCACAGCTCTCAGGTGGGATTTGGACATTGTTAGAGACCATCTGATACAACCCAATCCCAACAGCCACTGATCCCACAGCTCTGGGCTGGCTTCAGAGAACAGCTTCAGACAGGAAGGGCAATATTTGAACCATTTCTCAGTTTTTGTATGTTCGTTTCTCTAGGACTTTAAAATTGGTATAAACCTGGTTTGGAGGTGACAGGGAAAAGCAGTGCCAGGAGACTTATATTTATTCCTGATTAGAGATGGAATCTTGTTGTGCTTTGTATCTGCTGAAGTAGCCATAAACCCCTGGTTTAATAACCATGTACCTGCATAATAAACACATCTATAAAATTCTCCTCTTGAAGCTGGCAACTTGTGGAATATTTTGAAACCCTTGGACCTGCATTTCCCAAGGAGCTCAGGCTCCTGCCTCAGCATCAGTTCTCACAAGCTGCTGTCCTGGTGCAGGCCCCCCATCAATGAAATCTCATTAGCATCACTCTGCCAAATTAAATGGATTAAAGTTGGGAAGCAGCTGGAGTACAGAGCAGTCACATTGACTGTTGCCTTAGGTTAGATGGAAATTAGCTGGCTTCGGGCTCCCTGTTGCATTTAGCACTGGCCACGGTGGCCAGGCAGTACAGGGCTTTTGCTTCTTGTGCTCGGAGGAAATTCTGTGTCTGTGCTGGAGCTGCTTCGTGCTGAGGGAGCTCAGCTGGTGATGGCCATGCACAACAATCAACAGAAAAAGAGCAGGTGCCTTTTTAGGGGGTCTTCAAACGTCTTTTCAGCAGCAAGCAAAAAGTAGCTACTAGACAGGTTTCTTCATCAGGACTGTTAAATGATTCACAGTTTCATGGATGCTCCTTTAGGCTGCGATTTTTATCCTGGGTACAGGAGCATTACTTCTTTGCTTGGCTAGAAATTTGTATCAAGTATTCCCATCAAAGCTTCATCTCACCTGGCTAACTCAGCTGTTCCAGGTGAGAAGTGTTAAAACTTTAATGTTTGAAGGATTCCAGGGGCTGAATTACTTGGGCTAAATAAACATGCTTTTTCATGAGAGCATGGATTTGGGATGATAAACAGCAAACATCCTTTAGCCATGTCCAGATCATTTCAGACTGGGATCCAAAGCTGTGGGTCTGGGAATGGGAAGGGAGTGGGGAAAGACAAAGGGAAATGGGCAATGGTTCCATGAATCCGTCTGAGCAGAGAACAGAAAAAGAAAATGCAGCCTCTGGAATAAGCACAAAGGCTCGAAGTGCTCAGATGGCACTTAAATTCTACATAAATCTCCAAGTCCCTGAACATAATGTCTCCTTATTGACTAGGGATATGTGAAGGCCTAAAACCAGCCAATAAGAAAGTCATGAAGGCTTAGGTGGAATTTAGGCCACCTAAATATATACAAAAATTTTCATAAAGATGGCCTTAATCCCACATGGACACCCCTCATCACTTTTTAGCTCTAGGAGACTGTGACTATTGTCATAACTTGGAAAACTGTTTCTTGGGAATGCTTCAAGAGGTAAAATATCAACCCTCTGTCTCAAAGCAGCATTTTCTGGACCTGAGAAGATTGCTGGACTTAGGTCTTTATGCCCATCAATTCTCCAACAAGCTGCAAGACCAGAGACCTTTGAATTTGGGTATCTCCAGCCTCTAGATTCACATCTTCTGCATTTGTGATTCAGAATTAGGAACTCCCAGTTAGGAAATTTGGATTTGGTTGCAAATTTCTCTGAGTCACTCAGATCTGGTAGTACTGGGTGGTTCCTTTTCCATCCTTAACTTTCTTCTGGGTGCATTTTTATTTGGCCTGTTCTGCTTCATTCACACATGTACTTCTGTGATGCTGCTGGTACCTCCAATTTTCCAGTTGTCCTCCAGCAAATAACCCCTGCATTACTGACCATGGTCCCTCTCCTCCAAATGGTCATGGTGGAAGCATAGGAGGTTGTAACTCAGGTGCAAGGAGACATCTTCCCTGTGTGAGGAAAAGGCAGAGAGCTGGGAATGCTCCTTTTTTTAGGATTTCCAAGCCTCTTCTGGGGTCTGCATTTTACCCAGCCCTTGGTGAACTCTGCAGGAAGAGCCCAGCCTCCAGCAAATAATTTCTCTCTGCAAGCACAGGGATCATGGGCTGGTCCTCAGGAAGAAATCATCAGCAGGCCACTTTCCAGCATTCCTTTGTTGCATCAGGGGATAAGTAGAGAGAAAATGCTCCTGATTAATACAAAGACATGCCTCTTCCCTTGGGGGCATCTTCATGGCTTCCTATTGACTGGAACAAAGACAAAGAGTGTGAAATTCAATTCAAGAGTCCACACTGCAAAACAAGGGCAGGAAAGTTGTGCTAGGGGAGCATTAAGAGATAAATCTTACTTTGTTTTTTTTTCATAGCGTGGCATTTTTCCCTTCAAACCATTCCTAATCCCCTGACTTTCTGTTCATGAATAGATTGAATTTTTCACTATGACATTGCCTAAAGACAATGAGCGATTTCACAACAAATGATTTATGTACTGGGATCTAGAGAGATTTTTGCTCATAAAAACACTCTAACCATTTATCTTGATCTCCTGATATATCAGTGCCACGGCTGTGTGTCTCTAAATTAACTGTAGATTAAACAATTCAAACCAGTTGAAAAGTGTAAATGTGAGAGAAAAGCTCAACGAAGTAGTTCAATCAATTTCCATGATTGGATTCTTATCAAGACAAAAATGTGAGCAGTTTCCATTGGCCATTTCAGGATAAACAAGCCAGGAGGTAAATAGACTCCAGGCATCTGTGAGCTATATCATGTGTGCAAGGGAGTAGCTTTAAATAAAGCAAACAAGCTTGAGTTTCCACCGGGGTAGGAGGCTCTGATGCTGAGTAAAGTTACTTTGCAGAATGTTTTGGGGGCGTTTTCTTTTTTTTTTTTCCTTGACAATTGCCGGGAGGTAGAAAACGGGGATGACTGCAGTAATTCAGCAGCACGAAACACAGAACAAGAAATCAGAAGAGAAATGAAAAGGGGAGCACTGCATAAAAGAGTAAGAACTCTACAGTGGACTACAAGTCCTTGGGAGAAGAGGGGAGGGGGGAAAGGCTTATTTCTGCAGAGCTTCAAACAACCTTTCTTGGCATCCAGGGGCAATGTGAATATGCAGCTCAGCCCAATTTGTTTTTTCAGCTCAAGCCTTGCCTGTGTTCAACTTTTTCCACCCCTTTGCATTCAGCATGCAGCAAAAATGCACACACACTCCTAAGTCCAGGCTTAATTCTGGTTACCCACATGAACTCACACTAATTCCATTAGTTTGCTTTTCCCCTGTTAAAAGAAAATAAACACAAACTCCCCCTTGCCAGTCACTGCTGCTTTTATTAAGGTTTGTCTAGACACAGGACAAGGCAAGGGAGGCTCAACACAACAAATGCATCTGAAGCTCGCAGCCTTTCAGTTTTGTGAACTTTTTTTTCTCCTGTTTAGGTCTGATGGAAGTGTCAAGAGAGACATGGCCTCTTCTGGATCCAGATGCAGGGAGCTGTGCCCTCAGAGCACGGGTTTGCAGAGGAAGCAGGGCAATCACCAACTCCTCCTGGTGCACCAGAGCTGCAGCCTGATCTGCCTCCATCAAGTTCAGCTAATTTGGAAATGATGATTCAGACGAAGCAAGCTGCAAGATAGTGTGAGCAGGTCCCAAACTTGGAATAAAGGTATGTAACTGATCGAGGCATGTCATCCATGGTGTGAAGGTTGGAAGGGACTCTGACACGAGCTTGGGGGAAAAAAAACTGCAAGACTGTGAGGCAAAAAAAAAAGCTGCTTTTTGTGCCACATTTTTCACATTCTTCCTCCTTTAAAGTTGCTGGGGTTGTGCACACAATTTCTGCATCCAGCCAGGAGGTGAGTGAGCACCAGAGAGGCAGAGCTGCTCTCTGTGCACGGTGTGAGCTGCTCAGTGGGAAAGAACAGCAGTGCCCTCCACAGGAGAGCTCCACACGGCACGGACACGGGGTCACAGGGTCAGCCAGGCAACACCACAATACCCCAAATTATCTGAACAGGGCTGCATTCCTGGTGGTATCCGAGAAATTGGACTTTTTTCTCACCCTCAGCATCATGGCTGAGGCTGTCTTTGGTCCTAAATTCCATCCAATTCACCTGCAAGTGGCTGGGCTGCACAGCAAAGGGACAACTGTGGCATTCCTGAATGTTCAGTGCTTTCTCCACAGGTGAATATACATCCCACATAAACTTACTGATGTTTCCACCTCCACACAGGCAAACCTTCCATCCCCAGCAGCTCCAGAAGGAGCTGGGTGAAAGATCCTGAGACAGAAACAAGCATGGAGTTTAGAAAGTGCCAAAAGGGAGGTGACTCCTAACTGGGAAGACACCAGGGAAATGGAATAGAGCAGACATGGAGTGCAGCAGTGCAGCAGGTGTGTGACCTGCAGTCAGAGCCAGTTCTGCCACTGCAGATGGATCCCACTTCTGGTGACACTGCTCAGTATGCCAGTCACTTCTGGTGACACTGCCCCGTGACCTGCAGGCTGTCCCCAGTCCTCCTGCTCTCCAGCACCATCGATGGACTTGTGGTGTCCATACAAATTATTTACTTCCCGTTGCACACCTGATGGGGTGGCTTTATTCCTGGCTAAATGGAATATTTAAGCACATTTCAGAGAACCGTGTCTCAGCACTGCAGTGTGTGTCTGAGGCAGGAGAGCTGCAGGCAGGCACTCCCTGTTTGGACTGAGCCCTTTTCTCCCCATATTTGGCATTTCAGAGGGCAGTGCTGCAGAGTTTGAGGACTATTCCAATGCCATTCCTTCTCCTATGTGCTTACCAAGCTTCCATGGGGACTTTAGCGCTTGGCACCACTGGGTGCACACCCCTCACACACCTGTGGTGTGCACAGGGGACATTTAGAGCTATCCCATCACATCCCCACAGGGCTCTAGGCTCTCCCCCACTGCCAGCAGTAGCTGCAGTGTGCCTCCTCCAGCCTCAGTCTCCAGGGAAAACTGGAGCACCCTGGCCTCAGCACAGGAGGCTTTCACTTCCATACAGTTTTGTATTCTACTGAGCAGCTTAATGATGCTTTTTGGGAGGCCAGACAGAGAGCAGGAAACCCTTTAAGGCAGCAAAAATGACCCAGGGATTAAAGCAAGAGTGCTTTCTACTTTCCTTTAGTCTCCTTGGGGATGGGGAATGGATGTTTCAAGGAAGGAGCTCAGAGGGAATTACTTGCTGCAGTCAGGCTGAGATCTGAGACCAAGGCAGGCCAGACCACACAGCTTCCAGACTGGTGGCCACGAGTTCCTCCCAGCACAGGCAGAGAAAAGGCTGACCCCTTCCCACCAGCCAGAACAAACTTCCCTCATTGCTTGTAGGGCTGCAGCAGCATGAAAGCAGCAGCAGAGGAGGGACAATCTGAGAGGGACACGCTTCAGGTGGCCAAAGTTGGTACTCAACGCTGCAAGCAAGGATGGGATGAGCTCTGGGGGCTGAGTGGGGAAGGGAATTGCTTTCTCTGCAGAAAAGCTGGATTCCTAACATCAGTCTGGTTGTCCTTCTGCTTTTTGTATGGCTTTCAGGCAGCCTTCATCTGGTTTCACATTAAACTTCAGCTAAGAGGTGGTCAGGTGCCTCCCGAATGGGGAGGATTTTTCTGCTGCTGCAGCAGGGAGAAGAACCAGGGGACCTGGGCTGATCACGGGGGTTTTATTCATGTGCCAGGGCTGAAGAGGCTGTCACCTGCCTGGCTGAGTCAAATGGGCTTTGCCTGGGTGATGGCAGCAGTGTGGCCAGAACCAGGCACGAGGCCTCAATCATGCCACTGTTGATTTGGGTTGTTAATACGAGCCCGGGGAGCTGCTGACTCCCAGGCAAAAGCTAAGAATTGCAAAAGCAGGATCTGTCTGCCCGAGTGCAAAGCTACTGAGGGAATTGAGAGGTTTCTGGGCAGACCAGAAGATAGGAAGTAACATCCCCTGTCTAGCAGAAGGATTTTCTAGGCATTTAAGGTTTTCAAGTAGCATCAAACTAACAGCACGGCAGAAAGAACAGCAGTAACAAAGAGGAGTTTATTTAAGCATCAGCAAAATACACAGTGCTGAAGCTCTGGAAATGTTTCCCTTAAGTTCCTTCTCCTGTAATCTGCAAAACATTATTGCAATTGTCACATTTATTTAAGAAAACACCAGGTTCTGTTTACACTTTAAAATATGCAGGTTTTTTCTCCTTTTTTTTTATTTAAAAAAAATTTATGCCCCAGGAGTCTGAGTAACACAAATGGAAATAACATGAACCTTGCCCATTAGCAAGAGGGTTTTACTACAAGCACAAGCAGCATGTTACAGAAGCTTCAAGTTTTTCCATGCTCAGGGTATATTGAAGAGAAGGAGGAAGGCAGAATTGTTTGCAGGGCTGGGGTTTAGCTCAGAGCAGAGTGATCTCAGGTGAAACTGAGCCAGGCTGATGGATAAGAGCTGATAGCAGCACAAACCCCACTCAGAGGCTGTGCTGTACGTTGCCTTATGATGACTTGATTTAATAGGACACTCTACGGTTTTCCTAAGAGAAGCCTGGAGTCCAGGCCAGAAGGAAAATATAAAAGGAAACAAGGGAAAACCTAGTTTTATCTATTTTTTTCCTTTGTGCCAGTAAATACAATCCAAGCCAACACCATAAGAGGATCTGGCTGGAAACTGCACAGTGCCTCTCCAAGGAGCATCCCACAGATCCTGCAGTGCCTCATCTGCCATCCTGGCTGTGGTTTAGGGTATTTATAACCTGTGGGGCAGTTCTGGGGCCAGGCAGGATGACTACAGCAGACCATGGGGCTGGAAGAAGGGCTCCTGTATCCTCTTCACCCCCTGTTATTATCACAGCTCATAAAAGATCATAAGCAGCTCAGGGCAAAGTTTAGCATTGTATTTAACAGAATTTTTGGGGTTGCATCCTGCTCTACCCCTGCTGGTGCATTTTTCAGGGACCAGCACTGCAGCTCTCTTTGTCAGGGGCTGATTTGGAGGTTTCAGAGCTCTGTCCCTGCCCCCTCTCCAGGCCTGGATGCTTCCCCCAGCCCAGAGGGCTCCTGGCAGAGCAAGATCTGCCCACATTCCAGGGAATGCCTGGGCCAGGAGGGGGGATCTCAGGCAGGAATATTGTGGATAACACGGGTTCTGCCTCCCCTCACCTTTCCAGATCCTGTGGCAGTGAATATTCATTTGGTTGATGCTGGGCTTCACTGAGCAGCCATGCCAGGGGAGCAGGAGTGGACTTCAAGGCACCTCCAGGCTGGATGCATCTCCTCTCCCCAGGAATTCATTTATGGAATAAGCAGAGACCTCTTTCAGCTAAGTGAATATATAATGATGCAGTCCATACATTTATACATAATCCCCTGCAAACAAGGCCCTATTTAGGACAAGATCAGACTATGCTTCTCCCAGCAGGGGTTGCATTAGCAATTCATTTCATAGCATAAAAGGAGTGTATGGAGACAATCATCCATAGCCTGAATAACACATTGGAGGAGAAGCCAGAAACCAAGGGAGGAAAAGGATGATTTCTTTGAAAGTAAAGTAAAAATAAAAATATAAATTTAAAAAAAGGAAAGAAAATCCAAGGGGAAAAAAAAAAAAAGGGAGACAAAATACAGCCCTCAGAAAAGCAATCCAAAGCACAGGAAATCCAATCTGTTTCTTATTCTGGATTGATGAAAGGAGAGAAAAGTTTGATGGAAATAGAACAATGAACTCAAAGGATATATGGAAAGAGTTTGGGAGGGAAAAGAGAAGATGTTAACAAAGAAACATACAAATGCACACGTGTGTATGTGTGCTTACATGCATGTGAGCACAGCCTAGAGGTGACCAGAAGGAAAATAAAAGGATTTTGAAATCCTTCCTGTTAAAAAATGCATTCTGCCTCCAGGATACACAGAATGGAAAATAATAAATTAGGGAAAATAGGAACAGGAAGGTGACATTAGGGCAAGAAGGAGGGAAAGGGAGAGGCAAAGGGCAGGAAAGGTAAAGTGAACATTTGTTTACTCTCTCTAAGAGCCCAGACCTTTCCAAAGTGCATGTGGGATCAGCCAGCCATCAAAAGCTTTCTGAGACAGAATAAAGCACATTCCTGCTAACATCATTTGTCTTTTCCTCTATTTAATGGCCTTGTTTACATCAGGGCCAACGATTTCTGATGAAACAACTCCCGTATGCCTAAATTTGTGGCTGCCTGACAGAAGAGAGAACAAAGCGTCAAGGAGGGGAGTGTTCCATAATCTCCTACCAGAAACCTCTTTGAAACCAAATGAAAACACAAAAGCAGACCAAAGGCAGTGATAATCTGCCCTAAATTCCCCTCATGGTGTTTCTGTGTCCTCCAAAAGAATCAGCCCTGCACAAAACACCACACCAGCCCTCCTCAAACAGATTTAAGTGCTGGTTAAGGTGTCGGAGCCTCTTGATGCTGCCCCTGCTCTGTGCTTAGAGGAGCTCCAGTGCTCAGTGATGTTGATATAAACCTTCCTCCTGTTCAAAAGGAACTGCAAACGGATTGAGAGCAAATCATTCACCACCCTAAGCCTCTTGTTCTTCACAATGCACCTCTTCAAAATACCTGGCAGAACCGCTTAGCAGGCGATGCTCACGGCTTCCTTTTCCTTTGTGCTGTTTGGGTTTCATCTGCTCATCAAGCACGTTGTGGGCAGAAACTTTTCCCTCTTCTCCCCCCTCAAGCTGCAAGCATTTTAAATATGCATAATAAAATATTAAGGGACTGAAACCAAAGGTCTCAATCTCATTTTGAAACCACCTGTGTCAGTGAGATGCAAAGGGGAACCTCTGCCTTCCAGAGTCCCCCCAATTGTGCTCACACCCTCTCCCCCAGGACCCTGCAGATCCCTGCTCTGTGGCACAGTCCCTCCACTGAGCAATCTCCAGCCTGAAGGAGAATTTCAGAGAACTCAGAGAACACTGAGAATTTCAGGCTTTCTGTACTAACAAGAATTGATCCTCAAAAATACACTACATTTGATCTAAAGCCACGAAAAAAAGCTTCCAAAATTGAGTAATGCTACCAAAATTGTGTTTGGTTAAATAGAAGTGTGTCATATCACAAAGTAAAACATTTAGAATTTTAAAATATAGTAATATATATGTAACAAAATAGGAAGTTTAAAGTGTAAATTAGTTCTTCACAAATTTAAATGATTTCGTGTGATTAGTTACAAAACATGAATAATTAATTATTGTTAAAAGTAAAAATAAATTAGTTAACATCTCATAATTAAATAGTTTAGACTTAAAAAGACCTTAAAAACATAACTCTGTACTCCATTTCTACTCTACTAACTCAGAATATAAAAGCATTCACAATCAGTAAAACAGTAACATAAATAAAATATAATAAACATCCAAATCCAAACAAGAATTCTGTCTCTCACATTTTTAATTCTAACCCTAAAAGAACCCCAAATAAAACCTCAAAAAATTCACCTCAGTTCTCGCTCCCTCCACTGCTGTTATAAACACAGATTATAAAGATGGTTTTTCACAAATATTCAGATGAGTGTTGTACATATAAGGTTAATATAAATACATATTATAGTATTTTTTTTCTTTTCACACCCATATAGGGTGGATATTAGATGTGTGGTGTGGAAATGGTTTTAAAAGGTGGAGTTTTCTTTAGGAGTAAAATACGTTTATAAGTGCCTTTGTAGTGAGTGAACTGACTACCTGGTCAGGATAACACCCAGTGCAGACCCTGCTGCTGATGTGAAGAATCTGCTGCTGATATCCCAGCTCCCAGCACTGACCATCTGTAGAAATTATAGACCAAGGCCCAAATTAACACTGATAAGAAGAATTAATTAAAACCACAGCCAAGAAACACACATGTTCTAAAAAGGCAGGACCAAAGACTGGCCTGCAAAGCAGCTCAGAGAAACATGGAAATAAGTTCTTAGAGAAGTTTAAATCTACATATTTAAGGGGAGGGTTCTCTGGGACAGGTGTGCTCTTGACTTTTGGCCAGAGACACCCCAGCCGTGTGTTTTGCTTTATTGCTTTATCCTTATTGTCTTTTATTAAACCTTTTAAATCCTACCAAAAAGGTGAACTTCGTTTTCCACAGCCGCCAATCTGAGTGGCTGGGGCCCAAGGTTTGCCCCAGGCACACCCCACAAAGCTGCCTCCTCCCCACCCAGCTGTGTTTCTGCTTGCTCACACCAACGAGCCTTCTGAGAAAGCCGCTAATTAAAGGCGTGCGATGGTTAAACTTCTGCTAATCAAGACAAATGAACCGAGTCTCGGGTGGGTGATAGTGGAGCAGAATCCCTCCTTCCTCCACACCAGTCAGCCTTCAATTACAGAGCTCTGATATTATGGTGAAATATTTCCCCCGAAGCCCCATTCGGCAGCTCCTGCTTATGGCTCTCCCGATTCGCCGCGTTTATTCAGAGCTAGGGGAGAGTTTGGCCAGCAGAACGTGCCAGTGCCCAAATGTTAATGAGCCCATTAAGGGTCGGCAATGTAATCAGACCAGGCACTCACTGATTGGCAGCAGGACAGATCAAAAACTCCAGGAAAAATGTGTCCCTTTGCCCAGTGGCAGTGACACATAGATTTAGGAGAAGAGCTGCAAGGCAAAGGATATATTCCAGACTGGGAGTCTTTCCCAGAAAATTACTGAGAGTGAACCAAGGGAACCACTGCCTCTTTTTAGAAGCCTAAAATCAGAGACAGAATACAGAGAGTTGAAGATTTGAACAGAAGGAGGATTGGGCCCCGTTTTCACCCTGTGCAGAAATCAAAGGACTTTGCAAAATGCAGATAGCATGAACCAAAGCAGAAACTGAGCAACTGAGTTGGAAGCAAACTGTCCTGACCCCTATTACACTTCAGAGTTGTTGATTTAACTGCTGTGTTTTCAAACATCTAATTTGCACCCTCAGGTCACCGATATAAAGCTGCCAGAGGGAGGCAATTGGAAATAAAAGAGCAGTCTTGGCTGGAGCAGGGGGAGAGAGTGAGTTAGGAAAGTAGCAAGACTTGCTGTAAACTTAAAATCTGATGGTGTGAGTGACCTGTGCTGCTGCTGAATCAATGCTTGCTTGGAGTTTTTTGTCACAGATAACCTACAGATCATATTTTTATGACTCCAGTGTTTAGGAAGAGAGTAAGCAAGAGCGTCTGTGTAGCGAAACCCGAACTCCAACCTTCTCCCAGGGCAAGGTGGCTCCTCTGCCCACCCAGGACCAGGACATTATCTCCTTGCTGCACCCATCCATCCCAGCCTGACACCCCGGTGTTGAGACATTCCCTGCCAGGGGTCCTGCCTGCCAGGGCCACCACTGCCCTTGGAGGCCATGGGATCCCCAGACACAAGGGCAGAGCAATCTGCCAGGTTTTGCCCCTCAGCAGTGGATGCAGAGTGCTCTCTCAGTGCCAGGGCTCCACATGGGCACTGTTACCAGCACAACTGTTCTTTCAGCTGCCTGTGGCAGCTTTGATGCTGTGCTTCACCCTGTTGGGAGTTTGCCAGAGAACAGACCTGGTCTTCACTGCTTGTGGCTCCACAGAGCACTTTGAGCTGGGGGCTGCCCCCCAAACCCCGGCGTGGCCCAGGCTCTGGCAGGTGCTGGGCTCTCTGGCCTGAGCAGCCCTTGGTTTGTTGTCTGTTCTGTGAGCTGTGAGATCAATCAAACTGCCATGACTTCTGCCAGGCACCAGATCCTTCGCTTTGCCTGGTTTAACCTCTGCTCTGCAAGTCCACCTGTGGTTTTACTCACAAATGAGGGCACTGTCAGGACACAAACCCCTGTCCACCTGAAAGATAAATGGCTAATTAGCCAGTAGGGGAGGGAAGGAATGATGTAACAAATTGTTCTCCCAGTTTTGGGCAGCACACTGACAGCCTGAGTTTGAGCCAGCTTGATAAAGAGCCATTGTTTTGGAGGCAATTGAATGGAGGCAAAACCCCTGAGAAGTTTTGAGGGAAGGAGTCTTTAAGAAGGCAAACACTGGTGGAGCCATCTCTGCGCTGTGCAAGCTGGACAAGCATTTGGCTACTCTGCCACAGAAGGGTTCTGGAATCTTCTGAATGGCAGCATCACTTCAGAGCAGGATCACGCAGCTCTCCTGGATCTTCTGGAGTCTGCTGAATGGCAGCATCACTTCAGAGCAGGATCACACAGGTCTCCTGGATCTTCTGGAGTCTGCTGAATGGCAGCATCACTTCAGAGCAGGATCACGCAGCTCTCCTGGATCTTCAGTCCCATCCCATGGTGGCATCACAGCACAGCAGGATCCCAGAGACTTCCAATTGCACATCCAAGCCAGCAGCCAAAAAGAACAGTTTGTGCCACTAACAAAAACAACTCTTTGATCTCCTTGACATCGATGCAGCAAACATCCCACTCCAGTGCATTCTTGCATAAAAGAGAAGCTTCTTGCTGCTCAATCACACTGCTTTTAATAGCTTTTTGAATGCAAACATCCTCAGCTTTTATTTCAGTTTAATCTGCCAATTTTTCTAAGTCTTTATCACACTTTATCAAACAGTGTATCAGTGTGAGATATCCAACCCCCTCCCCTCAGGCACCTCTGAAATTGAAATCCCAGGAAGACAGCAGCTTCTTTCATATTTTAATTATTTTAACATTTTACTTTAGTAGCCTCAGCATTATTATGACTTGTTTTTCTCTCTGGAACAGGGCTGTGATCCCACACTGGGTGGGAAATTTGTTTGTCTAGAGGAAAATAGCAGAATGCCTCTAATGCATTAGATATGGATTAGAGAAATTGTGTTTGGGAAATGCATAATCTCTTGGTAAAAGGGAAAAAATAAAAAGCCTATTTCATTTTGGCTCTAATTTGTTTTTCCCCAATTATAATTTTTAATGAAAAAGTGTGTTTTAACCACATGGGTGCTGCCTAATGTGCCAAGTGTTAGGTATAAACTGCATCTCCAATAATGCCTCTTCATTCTTCACAATTGATTCAGGAAAACATTTAACCACATGCTTAAATCCATCCTTCCTGCAGAAGACACTCATGCGTAGAATTAACTTGAGGTGTCCTGGGACTTGTTCATGTACTTAAAATTTGAGACACTGAAATATTTCTCAATTTTCAGACTGTCTCATGGTTTACCACCATGTGATCTGGTACATCAGGCACTAAAATTGACATCAAGACTCACAGCAGCTTTGCTGGGTTTTACCTTGGCTCTAATACAGAAACACTGCGTGGTTTTGGTTGGAAGGGACCCCAAACCTTATCTTGTTCCACCTCCTGCTGTGGGCAGGGACACTTTCCTCTGTCCCACGTTGCTCCAAACCCTGTCCAGCCTGGCCTTGGACACTGCCAGGGATCCAGGGGCAGCCACAGCTGCTCTGGGCACCCTGTGCCAGGGTTTCCCCATCCTCAGAGGAAAGAATTTTCTCCTAATATCCAATTTAAATCTCCTCTGTGTCACTTTAAAGAAGTAACCCATGAGCAGAACAAGATGCAGATGGAGCAGTCACTGCAGCCCAAGCACAGTGCTCCTCACCTGCCTCCCCAGCTGGTTTGGAAGATCTGAACCTCAGCATTTCCCCAGGCCTGCTTTTAAATTCCATTTCTCCAGTTTTCCAGCAAATTGTTCCATCTCAGAGAGCTTTTCCAGTAATCAGGCATTGCTGGCAGGAGAGGCTGGGCCCATTACTATTGTATTTACTCTGCACCCCAGCTCCTCCTTGTCATCCAATAAATCCATTTGAGGGCAAGGGTTTTGATAGACACTTTAATAGAACTCTCTTGAACCTGACCATGTTTAATGATTTGGGGGGTTCTGGCTCTGTGCCCATTCCTGCAGCTCATGAGTTCTTTTTTTCCTTTTGCTATGAGCTGCATCTCCTCCTCCTTCTTTCTCTCCCCACTCCCACATGGGGAAGGTCCTGGAGAGCTGAGCCCAGCTCTCAGCCCTGCCCATGCATCAAAATCTGCTCTCCAAGGGCACAAAGGCTCCCAAAAACCTGACAAAGCCCCTGAGGCCCTGTAGGTGACAGGGACATCAGCACAGTTTGCCCTCTTGTGGGTGCTGTTCATTTTACACAGTGCTGATTGTCTTGGTGTGGTGATGGAGAGGGGGAAGGGAAGGAGATCTCTTCTTCCTTGACAGGAACCAGTGCTGAGCTCTGCACTTCTGATATTGCTGGCTCAGCCGGAATTTTCCAGCTGTGGTGTCTGGGGAACAAGCTGCTGGATTGTTTCCCTGCTGATGAGCCCCTCTAACAGTAGCTTTTCCTTCATCATTAGGAAAAGCAACTAAAATTTTCAGTTTAAAAGATATCACATCTCTCTTTCTACTTTGTCCTACAGGGAGAGTGATGATGAAGGAAACAAATGACCTGGACTCAGGATGCTGTACAGGGATTTGAAGGAAATAAAATTTGATTCGGAAAGGATAAAATGTTTTGACTTCCATGATGGAACAAGCAATTGTCCATGGATTTGCTGTGCTCCAGAAATGGGACTTCATGCTAAAAAGAGGTTTTATGGAGCTCAAGCTATTATCTGGTGATGGAGAGCTCCCAAGACAGCCCTCATTCTCCAGCTGGCTTCCTAGCAGATCTGCTCTGATAGTGCCATATATTCTGGTCATAAGTATTGAGATCCAGCCATCAGCAGCCAGTATAACTTCACATATAAGCAGGCAACATCTTCCAAAGGTTTCTGCCTCACTCTAATGATGATGCACAGACTCAGACCTCTGGGGATACTGAGACCTTTATTGGGAGAAACCAGCTGGGTTTATACACTTCTGCAAGACACTGTGTTTCCTTCTATGGTGTTTTCCAGTAAGAAACCTCTCCCAAGGAGGAACTGCAGGCTGCTCCTTCTGTCCTTGGTGCAGGTTTCAGGTGCTGTTGTGGTTTCCTGGTGAGCCTTGGAGGGCAGGAGAGTGGTGACATTCCCACTCTGCAGGTGCACAAGTCCCACCTGAGTGGTTACTGTGAGGCAGAAGGATGTGAAAAGATTCTGTGGCCAACTGTGATTTGCTTTTTGGTTGTTTGGGCTTAGAAAACACCACTGAGAAAACTGCTTTCACTGGCCTCTTTTACATGTAGGTTGCTCTGGGAAGCTGTAGTCTACTTTCCTGAGCACAAGGAAAGTAGAGCACAAGGAGTTTAAATTTTGTTAAATATTTTCATTTCGTTCCCTTTCTAGCCATCAAGGCTATGCTGGCACTACATTTAAGCACTCCAGAGACAAAAGAAATCCTAGGCAGCACCAACACAAGCTTTCAGTGAGGTTTCCTACCAAAGCATCCTGTGAAATTTAGGAAGCAATCCATCACTGCATTATATACACAGCATTTTTGTTTTCATTTCCACAGTGCCTCTATAGAGCTGTCACCCAGGGGAAGCACGTTGGATCCACAGTGCCACAGTGATCCCTGCTGCAGGACTTACAGGGTAGTTCCTCTAATTGGAAGAAGCAAAACCTCTGTTCCTGTACTGGAGTTTATTTCACCATTGAGTTCCACTTACATCTGAGGGCTGTGCCTGGAAACAAAAGCATGGATGTCAAAATACAGTGAGAAAGGAAATGTAGTTTTTCTAAGTAGAAGCCTGGCAGCCCAAGCATTATTTGAGATGATCAAGGATGGACTTGTGAGTCTCGTTTTAGGTCTGTGCCATTTTCAGTTGTGCAGTAAATTTCCCCCAGCAGATGAGCCACTCTAGGGTGCATGTCTCCCTCCACGCATCATCCTGGGACTCCCCTCTTTCCTGTTTCATAAGTTTCATTGCCACACATGCACATTCTGCCATTCTCCTTGTCAAATTGCATTTCTCATTCTAATTCAAGGGGCAGGGTTAATTGCTAGTGATGGCCTTGTACATGCAGATCTATTCACTGTATTTGCCACAGGATGAGAGCTGTCCTTCCCAGCAGGTTTCCTGAAAAGGATGAGCATTTCAGGTGAGGAATCACCCAGTTCCTTGTACACCGTGGTGAAAACAGACCACAAGATCCACAGAGCCCTCAGCACCTCACAGACCTGCAGCTCCACTGAGGGAGAGCTGGAGCTGGGACTGCAACATCAGGACCCAGAGCTGGTGCAAAGGAATAGAAGCTCTGACAACCCCAAATGATATCAAAGCCTTCGCCTCCTCCAGCAGAAGAAATTTATAAACCCACAGTCCAACACTTCTGCTTCATGTATTTACCGCAGAGATTTCTCTCAAGGCTTTTAAAACAACGTCACCCTTTTGCCCTTTAGGAAAAAACATTCTCAGAAATTATATTCTAATAGAGAGAATTTAATTCAGGACCTATATGTGGACTCCCATTTTCACATTACAGTTGATGTGGTTTTGTGTTACTGCCCCAGCCACAGTGCAAACCCTGAGTGTGCTGTACCCACAGGGACAGGAGCTCTCCGTTTACACAGCCAGCTTTCCAAAGGAATTCCCAGTGCCAATGCAATCCTAAAGGAACCTTGAAACATTGAGGGCCTCCCTGAATTCAGGGCTGTCCCCTGCAATAGCATCTTGGGGCTGCAGCGATGAGCTCAAGGCTGGGTCGGATTCTGCCAGATTTCCCACAGATCTGGAGGAATCCTGCTGGTTCTATTGAGTCTCAAATCTGCTCTGCACGGAGGTTTACAGAAGAACTTAGTTCATTCTAACATTTCTGGACTAATTCCACCTTTTCTTTTCTTCAGAGTCACATCACTCTTTTGGGGATCAGGCACGAGAGCTGGATTTGCTCCAAAGCACCTGTGATATTTTGATATCTTCAAATATTGCAAACTCCTCATATTTAAATATGCAACTTATAGACAGGGGCAAAGTTTAACTTGCTCTAATCAACGATGAAATGAACACCAAGCTCACCATTACACTTTGAAAGAGGGTCTTTTTTATGCTGATCATTAACTGCAGCAGGGTTATTCCTTCCCAGAGATCTGTTATTAATGACTGCTGAACTTACTGATTTCAATTAACTGCGTTACGTTTATATTGAAATACAATTGGTGCTGCTCCAGGGAAATATAAATACTGAAATGAGAGCTGGTGCCTCCTCAGTTAAAGAACTGCAAGAACAAACAGGTTGGGCAGCACCACTGCAGTTCTCCACAGTATGGATGCTGTACCCTTTTTCTGTCTTCTTTTTTCCCCCTTCTCCTTTTCCTCTCTTCCTTGCTGGTAAGAGAATCCCCCTCCCTGCAGCCATCTGATTCTGCTCCCTGGAATGATGATGCCCCCAGAGACTCATCACCCTCACAGCCTCTTGGCTCCAGGCCTTTTGGCTCCTGAGATATTGGTGTCATCGTTTTCTGCCTCTGTGGCCATTTTCTCATTCCAGCCACGTCGCTGCTGAGGGACATCCAGTGCTAAGCCACCAAAATGGGATTGCACAAACCCTGCACGTTAATTAGTTCAATGCATCTCTGCTTGGGAGGGAAGGAGGGAACTATTGCTAATAGCACACATTTTGGAGGAGGTTATGCAGAGCTGTGGGGTTCAAAGGAAAGGAAATGAGGGGCAATGGCCCGGCTCCAGCCTTTTTAAACTAATCCCAGGCTCCAGAGCCTGCAGAGTTTATTACTGAGGGTCTCCCACCCTCTGTCTCTTCCCTTTTTCTGCTCAGTACCTTGCACTGCCCTTTGAGATCCATGGCCACACTTCTCCCTCTCCTCTCATCCCTCAGTCTCTAGGGTTCAGCAACACACAAGTTTTCTTCCTACAAAAAGCCAGCTCTGGCACACAGTGGACTGGACCTGCAACAGCCTCACAGCAGTGCAGAAGGACAGACCTGTGCAAATCTCCTGCCACCCCAGAACTGATCTCCATTTCTGACAGCTGCCCTGGCTCCACATCCTGAGCTGTGGCTCACAGGTAACACCTGAGGTGCTGGACAAGGGTTTGGAGCAATCCAGATGTGGGGCTGCCTCTGTGGCACCCTTCAGAACCCCTGAGCAGCACACTCAGGTTACCCAGATGTGCACCTGCATTTCAAAGGACTCTGTAATTACTCTCAAAGGTTTCTATTGTGTGCAGAGCTGTCATTAACACCCAGCAGTGTGATTGCCCTTTATTGGTAACACGGAGCTCAGCAATCCCCAGCCGTGGCTGACTGTGCTTGTCCAGGTTGGAAGGAAATGAATCTGCCATCCTTCCCTTCCCAGCTGGCTCTGGAGGTGTGACACACACTGAAGGCTGCCCCACCCTGACCTGCCTGTGCCCACAACGGAGCAATCACTCACATCTGCCTCAAGTGACACCCACCAGCTCCACTGAGCTCCTTGGGCACCTCTGAGCTGCGAGGGAATGGCTGTAGAACCCGAGGCCACAAATCAAAATACTGCAATGCTCCCTTAAAATGCCTGTGTGAAAGGGGCCGTGGTTCTCAGAGATCTTCTGTGAATCATGGAGTCATTGAGGTCAGAAAAGACCTCTAAGACCATTGATTCCAGCCATTAAAGCATGAGACTGAACATTCAATGATGACACTGGGCAGATTTGCACAGGCTAAAATTCAAAGTTCTGTGGTAATTGCAGGCTGGCATTCTTAAAATAATCACTTTAATGCTTTAAAGTGATCCCTCCATAAATACTTCCCATTACCTTTAGATGATGAAGAGGAGCAGCTCTAGGCATGTTTTTCACCTTTATCCTTGAACACTTTTTGTGTCTGTGGAAGATCAGATGGGAAAAGACAGGGGAGAGACTGCTGAGACTCCAGCCCTTGCTGGAACCATGTCCATCAATCACAGGGTACATGAAAACCTGGTTTGATCCCAGCTTGTGGCACAGTCTCTAACACAGGGACTACAAAGCATAAAATAGAAATCAGGAGCAGAGGCCTCTGGGTTTTGTTGGAACATTATTGCTTGGTCTTGTTTCCAGTGACTGCATCCGTGTAACAACATCATTTCCATACCATGTAATTAGACCCTTAATTTATTAAACAGCGACTGTAGTAAGCAGCAAGTGGGAGATACACTTATCTTCTGACAGGGGAAATATGTTATAGGCGAGCCTGTACTTTTCTGACTCAGCCTGAGCTGCTTCCCAAGCAAAAAGAGCCCTTGAGAGGAAAATGTTTTCTTGGTGCAGACTTTGGAGCAGCCCCCAGGAGATCTGGAGTCTTCTTGTGCTGCCCTGGCACAGGTTTGCTGCATGACCTTGATCAAGTTTCTGTCTTGCTGCCCCTCACTCCATGTGTGAAATGAAAACAATAATCTGGCCTTTCTCCCACAGGTTACTTGGCCTGTTCAACTTTTCTTGTCAACTTCTCCAGGAAGAAGCTGTGCATCTTGCTCTGCTTCTGGCAGGCTCTGAGCACACCTTGCCCCCACACCTCTCTCTGCTCCCCAGTGATAAATATCTCCCTTTTCCTGCAAGGTCAGAGCAGCTGATTTCAAAGACTGCCAGGAAAAGGCAGCGTATTCCAAAGGTTTGCATCTTCTAAGGTGAAAGTCAGGGAGACAAAGCAAATGCCATCATTCCAGATCCTCAGGAAGAAATTGCCTCAGCGTGAAATTCGGCCAACAACAAAAACCTCTCTGTGACAAAGCTGAAAATGATGATAGCCTGCTTACTTGCCTGTGGGAAAATGCAGAAGACTTGGTCTTGCAGGCTTCTAAGCCTGAGGCTAAACAAAACTCCATCTCCTTGTTGAAGTCCTGGCAGCACTGCAGAGTGTGGAGCAGGGTGCCCTGCAGTGAGTCCTGGGAAGCAGAGCTGGGGCTTTGGCCATTTCACGTGTGGGTTTGCACTGGGCTGAGCAGATCCCAGCAGGATGCTCAGCATCCAGGGGAGCCAATGTGGCCACAGGGAAAGGTTTGTCCTGGGTGCACGAGAAACCAAAGCTCCCTTTGATCCCAGGTGCTGGAGGAGATTCACAGCATAAATCATTCTCATCCATTCTTCCTATATCATGTTAGCTGACCTACATGGTCACAGCTGACCATGCTGGGTAAATAATCTAATGTAATTACAGGGTAAAGTAATGGCAAATTCTCTTCTAAAGCCGAGTAGAGCTTGCATCTATTATTTATTAGAGGCAACCAGCAGAAGAGAGCAGGTTATGTGGTAATTACTTTTTGACCTCCTGGAGGTAATTGCATAATCATTTGCAGAGAGTTGCTATTACAGTTGGGTGAATCCTGCAAGCGGTTTTATGTGAACAGTCATTTGAATTTTTAAACCAATTTCCACCTAACTATGGAATTCTGATAAGGTCATCCACCACCCCGGTGCCTGAATGCCTTTTTCCCTGCCTTTTTTTGGGGGTCTTTGTGTTTTTCAGAAATTAAAGTAATGAGCTAAGGGGCAGCAATGCTCACACCTATTTGACCAGTCACCCAGAGAAGCTTAGCCCAGACTTTCAGTGGTTAAATGAGTCCAGCAGCTCAGAAGTTGGACAGCCAAAACCTGGAAACAGGCACTAAGACATTTCATGGAAGCTTTCCTGGGTTTGCCACAGGTTTAGTTTCATCCTGAAATAGAGAATTGTCACATGAGATTCATAGACTCCTGGACCTTCCCCTCTCTTTCTCTCTCTCTCTCCACCAAGCCAGAAGAAGAGAAAAAGACTAACTCAGAGCAGGCAGTCAGGAAAGATGAATCTCACTTTGATTTCTCACTTAGTCTTCTTCACCTCACCCCTAATTTTGCAGGAATTCTGGAGCCAAGCCCTAGAAACTTCACTATTGGCCGTTCCTCTTAAATTCTTGACACTTTGAAATAAATTTACTCATGATTGAGCTGTTACAGTTGGGGTCCCATCTGGAGGTGGAGTATTCCAAGGATCAAGGAGAGCATTGCACAGTGTCTGTGGCACACAGAGCGTGTTTTCCTAACACCCCTCTCAGTCTGTGACTCCCTTCATCTTTCCCTCCGAAGCCATGGGGCTCTTGAGGGGACACCAGAAACCCTCCAGAGATGCTTTAGCCCACATGAACTTCCTCCGTATTGCTCACCCTGCAATAGTTGAGACCATGCTGCTTTAAAATTTATAGTGTAATTGATTTATTTATATATCATTCAGCTCTTATTATTTATTAATTCTTCTGTCAAGGTTAATTTGAAATACTTCTAAATAAGGCTCCCTGACAACACCTTTGTTTATGAGATTGACAACATGCCAGAGCACGCTTCTCCACCACTTGCAGAGGCAATCTGCACAGGCTCAGGTCCCAAGAAAGGTGATCCCACTTCCTCCCTGAAAAAAGATGCAATGCAAATCACCCACAGTCCTGCAGTTGTTTGTCATTAATATTTCAGGATCCAACTTTTGTTATCTGGACAGGATTCAGATTAAAATGTCATATGTGAGGAGGGGTGCAGTGCACAACTTGCTGCCATAACTTTGAAGCCAGCCAAGCAAAGCGCGAGGCAGGAGTTCATCTCCTGTGTGTCTGAAATTGGGAAGGAACAGTGAACCAGGATTTCTCAGATCATCTGAAGTGCAGCAATTGCACTTTATTCTGTGAGGTTTGAATACAGAGAGAGAGAGAGAAATATTCCTTATTGAGAGGAGCCATCAAGAAACATGATATCCAGGAAGAAAGTTAAAAACTGCGGGTCAGAACTACTAGGAACAAAAAGATTGCAAATTCTCCTGGTATATTCTGCAGGTCTGGGAGATTAGTAGGGAATATGTCTTACTGCCTGTCCTTAATGTCATCTTTGTCTGGTTAAACTGTGAGCTCCAGACAGCAAAGCTCAGATGTCTTTTAGTGTCTGGAGGCACCTGGTGGTCCCACAAGGTGTGTGAGAAGCACTGAAGGGCTCGGCACATGCACAGGGATGAACAGAGCACCTTGGCTGCATTTAAACAACATCCTCTGCGTGTGTTTCCTTCTGAACAGGTCGTATTTCAGGTTTCTCTTCCATGACAGCAGTTCTGCAGCTGGAGCACTGCAGCCGGGCTCCACAAATCCCCGCCGGAGCGGCGCAGCCTGGAACTCGCCTCTCGTTTTGCCAGCTCTCACAGGAGAAACCCATTTGTCTGCTGCCTTCCTCTGTGCAGCTTGGATGCTCTCCTTAATGTGTTTTTTTGTTTGCTTTTTTTCCCCTTTACTGAAAGGTGAATTAGCACAAACCTTTTCTTGGAGTTTTGACTGGGTTTAATGAACAATTAATGAGCGGGAGTAGAACCAGCACAAACCAGACTGTGCTGTGCACAGGGGTGGAGGGGGGGCTGGAGGCTATCCCAGTGTACCAGGCTCTGGTTACTGATTTCTTCTTCTCTGTGCAGCAAAAGTGCCCAGAAAAGTAATTATTTTGACTTCTAATTCAATCTTCCTCTATTTAAATTCTGTTCATTAGAATGGGATTGTGTGAAAGGTACCACGGTGCTCTGTGGCATTAGCTGCCGAAATGGATCCAAAGGGGACATAAATGCAGGATTACACCAAGTAGCTGTAAATTTAAATAATTTAGGATGAGCCCATGTGATCAGTGGGAGCTGAGCGAGATGAGGACAGCCAAGGGAGGGGAACAGCACCAGACAATGTGAGAGATGTCAGAGGGGAAAGGCGCTGTCACAGACACAGTTTAGGAACAGAAATGCCCTAAAAGAGGAGAGACTCCCTTTTAAAACAGAGCAGTAAATACCCTCCCACCGTGAGGCTGTGGTACCCAGAGGGTTTATCCTCATCCAAAACAATTCTTTTCCCTTCTCAGTACTTTTCTTTAGCCTGCCATGCTGTGTCTTCTCTGCTCAGGGTGTTCAAAGCGTGGTAAGGAGGTTGGGAACTGCACTCTGTGGGATGTCTGGTCTTTTGAAATTTTAGGCCTAAAACTTCAAGGTCTTCTAAGAAGGAAAAAAATTCCTCACTTTATGTTTGGGGAGCACCAGGCATCACCAGACCCTAGTATCAGAGGTTGGAGGGCTTGGATAACACAAATAAAAATTCTAAAAACTAAACAACTTTTTTCAAAAATGGCAGAAAATATAGCACAAGTGCCTTTTGAGGTTTGAAGATTTTTACATAAAATTTTATTAACGCCTAAAAGTCTGTCTTTTACCCATAAATATTATATTGGGAAATTTCACAAAGCATGAAAGTGGCTAGTCACATGAAGAGTTTTGCAAGTTATTCACCCGGTACAAATAAGGGCTGAAATATCAGAGCATGCTGTCCATAAGTGATGTGGATGAGCACTATCCTGCTCCCCCCATGCACACCTCTGCAGAACTGGAGCTCTGATAACCTTGTGTTTCCTGTACTGCTGTCCCTCACCCCTCACTGGCCCCCATTCTCCCATATAAAGCCCTGTTAGATAAGAAGAAGAGATGATTATTAAGATGGGAGCAGAAGAGCATCCACCCAAGGAATACCAATGAAGCCATATCTTGGTGTGTGCATAAACTGAGCCCTTTCCCAATAAACCATCAGATACAGGAAAAGAGTGACAAACAGTAAGTGATTCCTGTCATCAGCAGAATTCATGTGGGAGCCTCTGGTAATTGGCATTTTCTCCCTGCAAAGGAAAAGAGATTTAAGGATTTGGTGAGTGTTGAGCAGTGCTTTTGGGGCAGCAGTGGCCTGGGCTGGCAGCACAGGGACACAGGAGAGCAGAAATGCCCATCCAGGGAGTGGAGACCTTGCCCAGAGAGTGTGCAGTGAGCTCAGGCAGGGATTTATGGGGATAAAGAGCCATTTCTGAGGGGCACCTCTGCAGACTGGAGCCCTGGATCGAATCCAGAGTGACCACAGTGCCACAACCATCAGTTGTGTTTAACACCAGCTCTGGATCCAGCTGCCCTTCACATGGAGAAAGGGGAAATGTTGTGCTGGGGGAGCTACAGTGTCACTGGAGTCAGGTTTAATAAAAGCCTTATGACAAACTCCCACCAAGTCCCTCTCATTTATCCCAGAGCAGCCTGGGTGTCTGAGGAGGCAATGGGAAGGAGCCCTTCTCCCACTGTCAGTCTGAGAACTTCAATTTTTTCTTAGGCAACAGACACACAGCTCCTCTGGGGGACGGGGAGAGGAGCAGAGATGTCAAGAGATTCCCCAAATCTGACCACAACCCCTCCAGCCCCACAGCGAGCTCAGCTCTAGGGGCAAACGCTGGGTACAGTAGGACAGTAAAATGGTAGGTCCTTAGGGTACCACATCTCCAAGGTAGAAATCCAATTTTAGAATTCTTATTTTGCTTATTTTCATTGGCTTTTATTTCCAGTATTTTCATTTTAAAACAGTTTTTTCCCACTGGTGTAATCAGTCTCCATATCTTGTATTTATTCTGGCCCTGTTTATTTCCCTAATTATTTTTTCCCCTTCTTCCCCCTGACTTTCTAAAGTAATATCCCAGTGAAGTAGAGACAAGCTGACCATATGGAACCTGACCTTTTTCAACCCAATTTTGTTTCCTCATTTTAAAATTAAAACCAAAAGCTGGGAAATGGGATGAGTAGATTTATTTCCCTTCCCTGTCACTGGCTGGCTGGGTTACCTGGTCAGAACCCCATATCCATCTCCAGTGAATCTGTGATTCTGAACAGCCACAGTCTGAATACCACTGTAAGAGTTAAAAATTCAACAAACAGGACCAAAATGTGCCTGTGCCCACCCAGATTTGGGGCCAGTCTTCACACCCCCTCTGAGGCAGTTCAGTACTTTGGTTTCAACCTTGAACCTTGGCCATGGCTCCCAGGCATGCCCACTTTGCAGTTCTCTGTGTTCCTGAAATGACACTAAATCACACATCGTGAGGTGAAAAAGATCATAAAGGAACAACAAAGGATCAGCAAACATAAAATAGAAGAATGGCAGCCTCCCCACCTTACACTGCAAAAATCAAAGGGAGTTTTCAAACAGCCCCATTTCCAGTCAGCTGGAGATTTAATTCACACAGTAATTTACTGTGTCTGCACTTTTTCTGCCCCCCCACTTCCTCCTGCTCTTCTTTTGCTCAATAGTTACTGTTTTCTTGGCCTATAATAAGAGGAACCTAATGCCCAATCCTTACATGCAAATAAGCTTTTGCCTCCCGTGTGTGCTGGGCAGAGGGGGCAATGATAAAGGAGATTCATGGGGGGCAAAAAAAACCCATTTATTGCAAAGAGCTTTTGTATTGTTAAGTAATTCTAGTATTTCAAGGGAAGGGGACAAATTCACAGAGAAAATTATGCCAACTGAGACTGTTTGAGTCTGCAATTTTCTTTGCATGCTGTTGGGGCCAGTGATGGCTCTGGATTTGTGGGTGTCTGTATCCAGCCCAGCATTTCTGTTCTCAGGGCACTTCAGCAGAATCTCTGCCTTGTTAACTGTTTCCTCTTCTGGTGAGGGAGTTGTTTTCCTGGGGGTTTTTATTACATAATGGCTCAGTGGGAAACTGAGCAGAAGAAACATTTTCATAATTGATGGCTCAATTTCAGTCCTGAAAACACTCAATGGCTCTTTCAGCCTCACTAACACTGGAAATTATTAGAAATTATAAACTGAGATGTGGCTGGAGCATATAAAAATGGACAAGTACCAAAAGCCACAGGCTTGATGGGTTTCCACGTGGAGGGGAGGGGAAGGTCTGTCCAGGTTCTTGAATTTCAAAGCATTAAGCATGAGAATAACTTTTTTTTTTTTTTTTGCATGGGGGGAAGAGTGATGGATTGCAAAGGTGCAGGGCTGCATCAGAAGCAATTGTGAAGCTGATCTGTAAAGAGTAATGAAGTTTAGGACAGAGATTTTTCATCAGAATTTTCCAGAGAGGTCTTCCAAAGGACCTTGCTGCTCTGAGACAGACTGGGATCATCTTCTTCCCTTCTCTATGAGAGCTCCTGGATTTTGGGCTCAGCTCCCAGAGGAAGACCTGTGATGTTCTGTGTGTGTTCACAAGCACAGGGAAGGATCATCAGAGAGGGAACCTTCAATTCTGAGCCAAGGAGCCAAGCAGCAAACATGATGGGTCAGAGAAAGACCTGCATTAAACCCTGATGCAGCCAACCCACAGTTAATTCAGAGTTTTTGATTAGATGCATAACTTTTCAGTTTAGTATTTCAACATAGGCAGCAACCTGAGGGGTCATTGATTAATCTAAAAGCATTGGGGTTTTGTTTGCCTTTTTTTTTAAAGTAGATAGCTGCAAGCTTGGCTTTCTTTTAATGCAAATGACCTTATTTGGATGTGCTGACATTAGAAAGCATTGCAGGCATTCTGAATCTAACATGGACGCAGAGAAAGCAGAATATTCCATCAGCTCATTTTATGAGTTCTATTTAAATTGGGAAGAAAAGAAAAAAAAATAGAAATAAATAAAAGGAATGGAAAACAACTACAGTCATAAGAGAGGATTTGCTAGTTCTCTGTCCCCTGGCATTCTCTCCCTCCTCCCTTTTCCCTCCTCCCATTTCAATCGCTTCAGGGACTTGCTGCAGCCATGGGATTAATGGACACCTAATGCCATCTCTGCTTTACAGCCTGGAAAGGCTCTTGTTTAGTTTACATTGATTTTTCTTTTCTGATGCATTTGCAGAATGTGAGATACCGATGGCGGGAAACACAGATAGAGGGGGGAGACGTGAGAGAGAGATACATCCTCTGCCTCCTGCTCCTGGAAATGCTCCTAGACCTTGGAGCCTGCAGATGCTTCCAGCAGCAAACATCCACTCACTCTTTCCTGCCATCCTAGAGGACACAGGAAGGGCAGCAGGGATGCTCTGGCTCTCTGCTGGGCTGGTGTTATCCATCACTCAGGATCAGACAGAGGATGCTCTGCCTTGCAAGAGCTCCCCGTGCACCAAGCTCTCTCCTCGGTGATTTGGCACTGTGGTCCTTCTTATTGTAGTTTTATTTTTATTATAATTGCTGTTAGGACTGAGGTAGTTCCCAGGATCTTCCATAAATGAGTGGTCATGAAGGTCATGCTCAGGAGGAAGTTAATCCCTGCCTGCCTGGCAGTGCAGGAGCCACCCTGGTAAATGCAGATGGGAAATCTCAGGGGTGTGAATGAGATCATGAGGGGAGGGCTGGGACAAGGGGCTTGTGAATTTAGGATTTGTCTGGGACATCCACTCCTTGTGCACTACTCAGCATCACATCCCTGTGTTTCTGCTCCAGCCAGGGAAGGGAGCTGCTGTCTGCCAGACCTCTCTGCAGACAGGAGTGGGAGCACAGCCCACATCTCCCTTCAGTGGGATCACTCTTCCTCCTGACAAAGCACAGAGAGAAAGGAATGCTGCTGTCCCCTGCACCTTTGGGGTGAAATGGCCACATGAGCAGGGCAGATCAGAACAGCTTTGGCAACATCAGCGAGGTAGAAAGTTCTCCACAAGCTACTCACATTCCCCAAAACCTCACCAGGAGCTTTGCAAGACTTGACAGCTCTTCACTCTTTTGTTTATTAGAACCACACACAGGTGCCACCCATCAGCAATAGAGCAAAGATGGATGCTCTTTTAGTTAAGATGCTAAATGCAGCCTAAACCAGGCTGGCGTTTAGTAACAGTGACAAAAACACAGCGTGAGAGTGAAGAGAAGAAAATGACATCCTGTGACCATGTCTCTCTCTTATCTTCAGCATCTTTGGTGTCAGCTTGGTGCCTTTTTTGGACTACCTAAAAACAGAAGCCAGACAAAATTAGGGGGATAAAATGCAGTTCTATTTATTGAAGGGCCTTCAGGTACCTTTCTGGCTGATGAAGCCACTCATGGCTATACCCAAAATGGACCACGAGTCACAAGTTTTTGTATTTTTATAAGTTTGGTCCATTTGCATATTGGGGGTTAATCTTCCAATTACAGCTTCAGATAATGAAGTAATTTACCCCAAGTTTGCTCCCTCAACTCACTTCTGTTTCCATTTTTCAGTGAGATGTCCTTGATTGCCAGGCCTGGAGAGGAATTGTTGTGTCTGACCAAAATGGGAGAGCAACAGCTCCCACTGTGTGTGGAGTTTGGAGTCATGCACTAAAGAATTACAGGGCTACAAAGAGATGAAAAATATAAAAGCTCAAATCCTAAGTCATCAAGCTCTGTAAAGCTATTGGAACAGAAGGTGGAGGGAAGGCTGGCAATGGTGCTTTAAGCAGCCCAACACCACTTGGGGTCCATCTTCTGCTGCCTCAGTGAGGGGGTGACCCCTCTGAAGGGAGAGTCCTCTCTCAGCCTGCTTTAGATGTGGGATCTTTAAGGGTATTAAAGGTGCCTCAGCAGACTGTTTGGACTCCCTTTTAGGCTCAGATGAAGGGTGGAAATAGAGAGGGAAGAAGTCTGGTGCCAGCCGGTGTCACTGTCCCCCTGCTGTGCCATCCATGCCAGTGGGTGACAAGTTGTGCCCCAGGAGCTGCAGGACCACAGGACTGTGAGTGACTGAGCTGCCCCAAGGCACCTCCTTTCCTTTCAGCCCCCCAGGACTCATTCTCATTGCCACAATCCCCTGTCACATCGTGCCAGCAGCTCCTGGCAAGTGGGTCACGAGGCTTTTCTTCCCTCTCTGAGCTCCCAGCTCCAAGCAGTTCTTCTCACTCTGCCATGAAAAGGAGTAAATTGTAGTTCAAACGAGCCTGACCCTGTGCTTGGCTGTCATCAGGACAGCTTTTTAGAAGACATTTAATGCTTAATATGGAGCGCTTGACAGAAATGAGCTGTTCCTTGCAAGGCTCCTGACAGACTGCTGGAGAGTCTCAGGAGGAGCAAAAGAGATTTATAGGAAAGAAAGTTTTGTATTACAGGCAAGGGAAAAAATAGGAATGTGGTTGTTAAAAGAGAAAAAAAATCCAGGGAAATGAAAGGAACCCTGGTGATAGGTCCTGTTTCCCATCTAGCTGAATAAAGAGACTTGCAAACATTGAGATTAATCTTTGGAAATAACTAGTACCATAAGTTTTCATTGCAAGAAATTACATGTTGTCATGATGATTATTTATTTATTTTTGCTCCAGTTAATAACTACATTCAGGAAATTAAAAGGAAAAATAGCATGCAGTTCTGTCGGGAAGCCTGAAGGAACAGACCAGCAATTGAGGAGAAATGGGATGCATATCTCAGCAGCATTGCTCCTTTTCCCATGCATATTTTCCCATTTAAGGGAACCTTGTTTTGTTTGCTGTTTTGCAAGTCTGGCTTTCATCTTTTTTTCATATCCCTATTCAGCTTTTTGAGGTGGATCCTGAAAAATGGTAGCTTCTTTTCTTCAGCTTTCAAAATTCTGAAAATTTATGTTTTTATTTATTATTCACCCATTCCGTTGTTTAACTCTGAGCAAGAAGAAATAGGAAGTGTTTTAGCTGACTGACTGCACAGTAGAACAGTGAAAAGAGAGTTTTCCAACACTCCAAAATCTAAAATCTTTATCATCCTGTGGAGTGAATCCTGAAGGATAAACCAGTAGGAAGAAATCTTTTGAAGGATTTGGTTGCCTTATTACTTTTCACTTCAATGGAAGTCTGACCTCTAAACTCTCCAGGTGTACTTTGCACCCTACATCCATGCAGTGCTGGCTTCAGAAGCACTAAAAGAGGGGACTTCCTTATGAAGATGATTTACTGCCATGTGTTCAGCAGTGACTTGCAAAAGCTCTGAGCTGATCCAAGGTCTCTGCACCCTGGAACATGGCCACAAGAAAAGCTGAATTAAAAATAAAAATATTGCAGACACTCTGAGATGGATGCTGCAAACTGCTACCCCTTCCCTGAAGTCAAGGGAGCCATGCTGAATTTCCTCTCTTAGGAATCTGCCCTGGAATCATCACAACTTTATGGAAAGCTCTTAAAATCCCCCAGACATTCTTCACCAGAGAGTGAAGATGTTTAGAGACCAAAATGTCTCACAAGGGTGGGACGTTGCCAATCCCAAGCAGGGAGAGAAGGGGAGTCCCAGAGGGATTCACACAGCTGGCTGTAATCTAGGAATGGTGGGATGATCCCTGGCAAGCAGCAAGGGAAGAGAGAGAAGAGGAATCTCCTGCCAGTAAATGACTGCACACAGGGCTGCTCCCCTGCCCTGAACTGCCCATTGCAGACCCAGAGCAGAGGCACAGACCTCAGGGATGCTCCCTCAAAAAACCCAATGAAGACCAGAGAAGCCTCCAGTCTAAGCAGTGGATGCTTTTCCTGGTGAGCAGAGGTTTGTCCTTCCACTGCCTGAGCTGTCCAGCTCAGCCCTCAGCACAGCCCAGGCCAGCTGTAATGCTCTTTATTGTTTTATTTTTACCACAAGAGCACCTCAGAGAAATAACTGAGGATCAACACTCTGTCACATTAAAGAACTTAAAGGGAAGTGAGTAGAAAGGCAGACTGTGCCCTAGAGATCCTGCAATTTAATTGAAATTCCAGGAACACACCCAGATTTGAGGAAGGTCTCGGCTGATTGGATTACTTCATGAACCACTTTTCTCCTGTTCATCAGGAGAGAAAGTTCCTCTTCATCTCTACTTTCTAAGTAAAATCCTGCTTTCTTCCTTCCTTTTTTTCCCTCCTCCGAACACAAGAGGAGAAGAGAATGAGAGGTGAGAGCTGAGTGAGCAACTGCAGGGGTAACAAATGAGTATTTATCAATGTTCCTCTCCTTTTACAGCATGTCAATTCTGAAGCTGCTCACAGAGGTCTTGCTGTAACTGCTGGAAGAACCTCCAGGAGCTAAAAATTCTATGTTCGGGCTTATGTAAAACCAATTCCTGGTTAATCACTGATGCAAAGTTAGGAAAAGGAACTTTCATTCTGCCTTGGCACAGCCCTGTCCAACAAAGCTGCTCCCATTCCTGACAGGAGCTCTTCCATAGAGGGGGCAGCCTGGGCAGTAGCAATGCCCTTTGTAGGCCTTATTTCCAGGTTTCTCCTGAAATCTAGGAGCAACCACGCCAGGCAATGCCAGCTTTCCTTATCCACCTTAGGCAGAACTGCTCCAAAATGCCTTTTGCACTGAGCTGGGTAAATATGCCTATTTTTGGGAATTTTTTTTAACTTTTCACCCAAGATCAGCATCTGAAACCTCTTCCTGGTTTTGCCATTTCTTTGTGGAGCTGGCTGGGGTTCAGCTGAAGGCACAGGGCTCCCGTGTCCAGTGCAGCACTCCTGGGGTGAGCAATGTGCACGGAGAGCAGCCTCGACAATAACAGCCTGGCATCCTCAATCCAATCCCCTCTAATTAAATAGCTTCAGCAGCACAAAGACTGCAGAAATGGCTGCAGTCTCATGCTGGACACGCAGATGCAGAGCTGCAACGTGCTTGCAAAAAGTGCAAAAAGTACATTTAAGCTCCTTTGAGTAGAAGTTGCTCTTTGCAATGTAAAAATCTCTGCAGTGAACATCTCTCAAAGGGCAGCACAAATGTTTTGGTGCCAACAGAAGGGAGTCCCAGGGATAAATGCTCACCTGTTTTGTACACATCAGTATTCCTGTCCCATGTCACACACACACACAAACCTCCTTTTCCATTCTGCAATGTGATTTTTTGCCTGGCTCCACATCCCCTGGGGTGTGTGGGCCTGCACTGGTCACAGTGGGAGCTGTAGGGATGGGGAGGGGAGATTTAAGCAAACAGCCCAAGTCATCTTGCCCACTAATGAGCCTCTCAGACAGCCCTGCTCTCCCCCTCATTGCTTTTGTGTCCTTTCCAGAGTGATGCCATTTTACATCCCGCCGCCTTTTATAAGCTCCTGATGTCCAATACAGATAGTTTCTTATCATCTTTCTCTTTTCAGCACTCCTGGCTCCCCAGAACCATTTTCTAAGGCCAGCTCTTTTACAACGGTTTCAATTCTTAGCTCTTCACTTTTCCAATTGTTCTTTACAGTTATGGGGGGTGGGTGACTTAAAAGCGCCCTGGTTTAATTCAGCTCCCCTTGAACTCACTTGTACAGAAAAACTGAACTGAACATTTCCATTGATTTCGACAGGGGAAGAGGCAAGTGCATTGGGCTTTAGAAATTCCCCCCCTTGATGTTTTCCCATCTCCCTGTTCCCTGTCATTAGCAGCCTTTGTGCCACTGCTCCCAGGTCTTCGAGGAAGAGTGCTCCTGTTTTCATTCCCTTCCCCACCCGTCCATCTCCAGGCTTCAACGTGTTTGAATTTCCCTTTCTGGGTTTTGTAAGACTGTAGCCCTGTCTTGTGGCACAGTTACCACTGCTTTGTAACGGAGTTTGCTGTGAGTTATTCTCAGCCCGAGCTTCATTTGCCTGGGAATACATCACAGACACCTATTATGGAGACATCACCCACAGCCTCACAGCCAAGCAGGTTTCTTCTTTTGGACAGTCAACACTATAACCCTCAGAACCAGAAGAAAATTTTTAATGAGAAATTTTCAAGAAAAAGTTTGCTTGGCGTTATAATTAACATGAGCTTAATGTATGTACTGTTCTGTTAGAGGAAACTAAATTGAGGCAGGTAATTCCTGAGCTTGTTGCTTCTCCTTCTCTTCCCTATTGCCCAATTGTGCCATGGAGTGATGGAGAGTGTGGCTTTAGCTGGGCTGTGGATGAGTTCACCCTCATCTCCCCAAAGTCAGACCCACACACCCAAAGGCCAGCCTGGGATCCTCCTGCTGCCTTTCCATGGGGAATTCACCCCCAGAGCCACGTGGCTCTCCAGGCAAACAGAGAGGAGCCCAGCCAGGAGGGAAACCCTCAGTGTGGTCCCACCACTTTGGTGTTTTATTCACCTTCAATGCCCCCCCTGCAGCAAAAGCCTGTGCTGGACCTTGGGCAGAAACCCAATGGTGGAGAGGAGCTGCACCAAAAAGCCATCCCTGGTGCCTTTCCCACTTGATATTCTCACAGAATACACCCCAGACAGCAGGTCCCTTGTCTGAACTCAGGTGCAAACTTTAAAAATGGCTTGTAAGGTCTTATTGATCACTCCTCTCCAGGCAGTTGTACCAGACTTTCTTCCCAATGCCCAAAATTATGTCTGAAATCAGTTTAGGGAATGAGCAAGTCTTTTAATTAAAACAGTCTGTTATGATGAATCTGTTATTACAAAGTCTTACCTATGTAAAACATTAATAATACAAATTTCATTTGTTTATGTCAGCACCAAGCATTAATTTTTAATGGCAAAACGTATGAGTTATGAAAGGCATTAATGCAAAACAAATCACCAACTGAGAAGGGAAAGGAAATCCATTTTTTAGGGTAAGCAGTGGGAATGAAATATTATTGTAGTTCTAAACCAGGGAAAAAATATTTCTTAGGGCTTCAAGAGCAATTAAAAAAAATCCTGGGTTTTATCATCATGCTTAATATTAGTTTTATATCCAGTGAAGTTTGTGTCCATGTCATCCAGCCCACGCCTTGATGCCCTCTCTGAGGAAGACTTCCACACAAAATTACTCTGATTGTCATGCAAGAGACATGGAAGCAAATTGGATACCTGTGGCATAATAAACATCTCTGTGCTGCAAATGGGTGAGATCACAGAGAGCCCAGAAGGGCTTCTTTGGTGGGCCAGATTCATCATGGGTATAAATGGGAGATACTTTGTGAGTTAGGACACATTCCTGCTTGCACCAGGGATAAATTAATTCCAGATATGAATTGCCAACTCAACCCTACATCTTAAGATTAAAAATCTGCAGAAGAACTGGATGGGTATTGGTGGTGCTGGACAGGTCCCAGGTCCAGGCAGAGCTGCTGAGAAATTGTAACTTTTGATCAGATTTTGCTCCTGGAGCCCCTGGCATCCCTGCACTGAGCCCTGACCTTCACAGAGTCTCATGACAGGGAAATGCTGTCAAGCCCTGGGCAGAGGGAACATGGAAAATCCTTGGGGACCAAGTCTCACTGGTACTGGGCCAGCTCTTTAGCAGGACTGAGACTGCTGGGTTAAAATGTGTTTTGGTGTCCCGTGCAAGATGCCAAGAGCATCCTTTATCCCATTAGGAATCTCCCTGACTTGCAGTGAAACAATCCAGATGTGGAGAGTGGGGCCACGTGCCCTTCTCTCACCAGAGTCCCATGGGAACCACGGCTGGAAGGGCTTTGGAGAACATCCATGTACCCTGGAAAGAGCATCTATGAACATCTGGGCCCAAATTGTTGTGATGACAATAGCAGGGTCCTGGAATCTTGTTCTGGAATGAGGAACAGACAACAGATTCCAGAGGGGGAACAACGTGAGAGTGGCAATGCAGGAGTCAAACATCACTTGGTTCTGCTCAGAGAGCTTTCAGGAGCCACACAGGACACTGCCCTGGCACAAGAAAATTCATTCATTAAGAGTAAAATCCAGTTGTGTCTGTTACAGGACTGCTACAGAGCTAAAGAATGGGGACATCACCCATTTTCTATCTCTGTGGAACTGTGCTTTGCCATTTTTCCCTAGTTCAAACTTCAGCAAAATAAGCAACACATCTTTGTAGCTCCTGTGTCTCTCCCATACTCTTCCTTTCTCCCTTTCTATCTTTTTTCTTGTCTCAGTCTAAAAAAGTTGCTGATATTAGCAATAAAACAAGAATTTAATATCATCCTACAGGGTGCTACAACAAACTGCCCCTCGGTTCCATCGATTCCACGGGCCTGAAATATGGGAAGGCATGTGAGGGGGAAGAATACAAGATGAATTTTGCAGATATAAATTGTGCAATATTGGATTTCTCTGAACACACGTCAGGGCTGTGCTGTGCCTGTCCCTCTGATGCCACAGGAGCTCTGTCAGCTCAGCAATAGGCTCCTGTTGGGAAGGGTTGGGGCAGACCCCGGCATTTCATCTCAACAATAGCCCCGGTGACACAGCGTGTGACACATCCACTGCTCTGATAGAGACACACGCCCAGCCTGAGGGAACAAAAGGCCTGCCTGGGAGCAATATAAGGCTGCTGTCTTCATCCCAGCATCCACACCTGAGCTCACACCAACACAGGCAGGGCTGTGGCCGTAGGGGAGAACTCGCTGTGCCAAAAAACAAACACCAACTGCAAATATTTGGGATGTGTGGTGCTGTACCCCCTTAGTTCTTCTCACATACCCACCTTTCCCCTTCCTCTGCAAGTATCCATTCAACAGGGCTATAAAATAATCAAACCTCAGGCTTTTTTCTGCTCTGTGATGTTTAGGAAGTTCATTTCCAAAGTTCATGATTTGAGAAATGAGATTTGTTTTACCACCCAACATTCAAAAATCTATCAAATTGCTTTGCCCTTCCTCCTGAGAGGAAGAGACCAGATCACACCAAAAAACTTCCTTACAGCTTCTCAGGTTGCACTTTTCTTGGCATTTCATTCATATTAAAAATGAAGTAGGCTCCATGCCATCCTCTCACACCCTGAAATCAAAGCCAGAGGAGAAGCAAAACACTTCATGACTTTGTTCTATCACCTTGGGACATGGTTTGGACTCTCAACATTCTTCCATTAGAGATTCTGGCTAATTTGAAATTATACATAAAAGAACAGGGGTGCCTGTATGTGGTACAGAACAGTAGGAAATGCAATAAAAGATGTTTGCCTTCTCTCTAGCAAGGATAATCTGGTTATTAACCATTGGTTCTGAAGGTGAAGTCTCACGGCCAGGTCCCTGAGCCAGGCACAAAGATGATGGGCTCACATCTGTTGCAGGAACAGCATCATAAAAGTGGTGTTCAAAGTGATTTATCTGATGTTAAAATGAGATCAAAAGCCCCATAGTGAACCTGCAAATTGAAAAGACAAACTCATGCATTTTTGGTGCCATTTTTCCCAGAATCTCAAAAGGAGAGGTTTTTTTTCTAATTCTTAGAAATGAGAGTGGAGAGTGGGGGCAAATGGGCAGTTTCTGGCCTGGGCTGCTGAAGCCACAGACTTCCTTGGAAGGCAGCACAGCCCAGTCTGCACGTGAGGAAGTTTGTGTATAATCAATAAAAAGAACTTGAAATATACTTGAAAGAGGGAAAGGGTCAGGGTTGATAACTGCCATCATTCTTTTTATTTATTATTAATACCTGCTTGCTGGAACTCCAGCATCAAGAAATATAGAACATCAGGAAAAACAGAGACTCCTCTCTCCACTCCCTTCCTCCTCTACCTGCCCAGCTGTTTTATTTTTGCCTCTAACTCCAACTCTTGCAATCCATGGCTATTGGATCTCATGAGATTGTGCCTAAAGAAATTTCTAAATCAAATTGTAGTCAAGATTCTTTTTCTGGAACTGCCAAAGGGAACAATTGTGGTAAGGGCTGACAGGGTTTTCAAAATTTCCCCATCTCCCAGTGTCAAAAATGTCCCCATTCCCCTGCCACAGGCCAAAGGACAGGATGCATCCCTTGCCACAGTGTCTGGTGACAATTTTTGTCCCAAGCCTGGATGTTTGTGATGTGACAGGAACATATTTTGAGAAGAAATGTAAGACATATAAACATCTGACGTGTGTTTTTAAGAAAAAGTGTTGAACCTGTGGTAGGATATGTCTATCTATAATAAAAACCTTTCTTAAATCTAAAATTGTTTTTCTTAGGTGGTTTATAAACTAGGAATGTCACAGGAGAACCAAATAAATACCTTTAAAAAGCTATATCCTTCTTCAAATGAAAAAGATCAATCAGCCTATAAACACTGTGGGGTTCTGGTGGCTGCTTTTGATGGGGGTAGGAAGAGAGAGTCTCTTGATTTGGGGGAACTTTTTACCCTATAAACTCTGAGAAGCACAAACCAGTCAGGAGCACTGACAGCTTGTGTGTGAAAATTCTTTACTGCTGCTACCAAGAAATTTGTTCCAAGTCTTGCAGCACCCTGACATAGGTGGGAATTTGAGAAGGCAAGTTTCCTCCTCTTTTATCCTGGATCAGTGCTCACCTGGCCATCCTCTTGCCCTGGCAGGGAAATTACCTCCAGTCTTACATCCTCTGCTTTCACTGGTGTCAACCAAATCCAGGTTTCCTCCCATCAGCTCCTTCATGCAGAAAAGTGCTCCCATGGAAAGTGCTTGCCAATAAACACCTCCAGGTTTGCTTCATTCAGTTGTAGCCCAATTTTTTTTATTACAGTTATTTCAACTGTCTCGAACCTTTGGCTAGCAAATTATTCTCTTTATTCTTTAATATTATTATTTGTATTATTGCAGCCCAGAACAAGGATGTGCTTTGCATTTTTCCCTCTGTGGGTTGTCTGTTATTTCATGGAGGGGCCATGTATGTACAAGCTGCAATTTTCCTGTGTAGCACAGCTATAGTTACCTGTGCACATACACCTGAATTCACAGGATCAATCAATATTTGTTCACACGGATGCTTCATAATATTCATGTGAGTTTAAAGTGTTTGATTTGGGGTATCCACACTGTGAACTGTGGGGGCTCATATTTCTTCCCTCCTCTTACCTCACAAACCATCACTTTTAACATCCCCCTCGGGATTTCCTCTGTCTGCCTCCCATTCCTACATCACACTGAGGTGTCCAGGGTTGGGTTTTTCTGTGGATCTGCCAGGAGCACATTTGTGACCAGGTCAGCTCCTCAGACTTGGGTTCTGAGACAGTGATTGCTGCAGACTTTGTTTTTCTCTAATTACACCCACACCTATTTTGCTGTGCCCTGAAATCAATTCCTATCCCTGTGGCAGCCATGGGGAACCCCCCCTGCCCTCGCTGTGCTGTGGACCAGACTCCAACCAGCACGGGAAATTTTCAGCACTTGAATAAAAAGCTGTTCAGTATCAGATGCCATTTGCCACTCGAAAACTTGAAAAGCATCCTTGCTTTGAAATGTGATCTTGCCCATAATGTGATTTCAACACTGCTGTCTATTATTCAGTGCTTACTTTTAGCTTGAATTTTCACCGGCAATTTAAAAAGAAAAACCAAAAAAAACTCTTCAGTTTTAATCTCAGTGAAAGTTTAAAGCAATTTTTTATTAGTGCATAACTCTAAAATACCACTTTGGAATGAAGAATTATCTCTCAAGCACTTACTAGATAGGCTTTACTTTACTGTTAGTTAATCTGACAGAGTTTTATTAATAATCAGCCCTTTTTGTATTGCTATTATGCATTTTTTTCTAATAATGCAGTTTATATCTCTAGCATCACCATTATGAGGACGACTGAAATATCTCTCAGATTTGCTGTGTAGGAACAAAGTAGATAAATATTGCTAACAAATCACAGGCACTATTTCTTGTTGAATTTCCTTGCTGTTAATAAACAATGGAATGTTTAATACCAATTTTGAGAAATATTTTTTTTTTAGGTGGGGATCTGATTACGGTGTGGTCCACATTCACCATAAGGGAAGACAGAGGGAGTGGGTACTCTTGTTTTTTCTATCCTTGTTTATGATTCATGGTTGGAAACCACCCACAGCTCTCTGCCTGTTCTCACCTTCCTTTGAGAACTATTCTGTAGTGGAAAATACAGAAGCTTGAAGGGGGTCTTCTTCATCTGTTTCAGGTTTTCCATCTCGAGATACAGTGCACCATCTTCATTCTTTGCTCATTTAAACCCAGGCCAGAAACTAATGCTAAATAACTTAATTATCACATAGAACTTAATAAGTTTATGCAGGTCTGTGACAAGCCTGGTATTGTTACAGAACTTAATTCACTTCTCTTGTGATTCACAAGTGAAAAAAACCAGGCACCGAAGGAAATCCAGCCACAACACGGGGGCTCCTCATTAATCCCGACTGCTGAGGCTGGGGACGTTTGGGTTATTTCATTGTCTGCAGTGTTTGCAGTCCCTCCCCTGGAGTACAATCTGCAGCCGGAATTAACACCTTATTTACAGCCTTCCCGGCTCATGGAGATGGATGAGGAGTGTGGATCTCCTGGGGCACTCAGCCGGGCAGAGTTTCCAGCCCTGCCTGTGCCTGCCTGGCCTCTCTGTGCTGCTGCCAGCACCCAGGGCTCGGGACAGTCACCCGCGGCTGCTGCTCACATCTCTCACAGAAACACAAAGAGATGGTGTCTCCTCCCACGCTGATTTCCAGAAAGAACTTTGCCCCTCTCCTCACATTGCTTTGGACCCCTCTCCTGAGTAACCAAGTGCTGCTTTGCACACCTAAAAAATCTGGTGGGACATGGTTTGCCTACGGATGTCTGAGTTTGGGCTGAGACTCCAGCAGTTCCCCTGCCCATCCCTTGGAACAGAAGCTGAGTGGACTCAAGAGTAATTGCCAGTCTCTCGTTTCCTCTCTTTAAAGGCAGTACCACCCACAGGACCTAATCAGTTCAGAAGTGAAAAAAGTTACAAATCATCCAGCCAAAAGAAAAAAAAACAACAGTTTCCCAGTTTCTCTGATAGCGATCTGGTAATTTTGCATGTTTTGGCCAAATCCATAAACCATATCTCCAGACTGTGGCTCACCTGGATGTTCTGTTGTGCCCATAAACGCCGAACTCTGTTATAAATATTTATTTTAAAAATTGATTCTGTAGAGGCCAAACCCTGCCATTTACTTCAGTGCAAACCCTCCCATTGACTTCAGTGGGTGATGATTATTAAGACTGAGTTCTTACCACATGAGACCCATGAAATTCTAAGCTTTCCAGGTTAGACATATGTGTAAAACCAGAATCTTCATCTTGGGAGAATGAGGTGAGTTCTGCAGAGCATTTTAATGCCAGGATAGATAAGTGAAATTATAAATGGCTCGAGCCAATACTTCATTAAACTGGCTCAGAGATTTATGGACCCTCAAGAGCACGAGGGTTTTTCCACCTTTGAAAACATCAAAGAAAATCAGAGAAATAACTTTTCAGTCTAATCCTCCTGACCAAAAGCCCTGCTGAGCAGTCTAAGCAAAGAGCAAACATCAACACAAATGGGAGCTGGCTGCTGAAAGGAAGGCTTGATCCGGAGAGCTGGATGAGCGCTAGGAGGAATGATCAGTAAAAAAGGAATTCCACTGTATTTAATTTAAGTATCCATTTTATCTGTTCCTTATCAACAATTCTATTGACAAGGTCTTCATGCTTCCTAATTGTTTGTCCCAGTTTTTTTGTGTTTTTCTGCAAAAGGCTAGTTTGAAAAGAGTTCAGTGGCTCCACTGTGTTATTCGTAACTCAGCCATCATTGATTTTACTCCTTTTCTAGTTTATTAAAGGCCCTGCTTTATCTTTTTTAGAACTCTCTCCACACACTCCCCAACATTTACTCTGTTCTTTAAAGCTCTTTCTTATTCAAAACTGTCATTAATCTGTTCCACATACTTTGATCTGCCGAGTATCTTCCACTTCTCCACTTCCAGCCCTCAGCAGCTTGGAGAGTAAACAGCACAGCTCTGAACCCTCCCTGCTGGTGAAAGCGCTGCTGAGAGGCTGTTCCAGCAGAAACTGGACCAAGGAGTTCATCAAGATGAACTCAGAAGCCTCGGTGGTGTTTGTCTGCTCTGTCTCAGGCAGGACCAGAATGTCTCTTTTTGGGTATCAGCCTGCAGGCAGTGAATGTCAAACTGCAACTTTGCCTCCAGTCACACCACTCGTGGAAATGTGTCCCAGTCAAGGGGGAAATCTCCCTCCCCTCTGCTGCAGAGAGGCTCAGGTCTGTGGGTAAGGAGAAGGGGCTGTGGTCTCTCAGGTGTCTCAGGTGAGAAGCACTGCAAACATGCAGTGTGAGACCCCAGCTCTTCACTCAGCATCATTCCAAACAGCCAGCCCAGGGAACAAGGCCCTGCAGGCTGGCGCAGGAGGATTTCCACAGACACGCCTGTGGAGCATCCTGAGCATCCATGGTTTGAACCCAGGAGTGTGGTGTGCAGTGCTGAGGAAGGACACTGGAAACCTGGAGTTCCTTAAAGGGATCTGAGGAAAGCCCCACCTGGAGAAAAGACTGTTCTGTACAGGGACAAACACAAAAGGAATGTGGGAAGATTGAAATGAGGCTGGAGAGGGTGGGCTGGGAGCTCTGCTCTGTGGATCTCATGCCAGGAGCACAAAGAGGCAGCTGAGGGGATTTTAAGAAGCAGAGAATTCCAAACTGATAAAAGGAACTATTTCTTCCCTGCCTGTTTCACTGCCAGTGGAAAGCTCTGAGAATAAGAACTTAACAAGTTCGCTGGGGACCTGGCCACTCACTTGGATAAGGAGAATGCCTGGAATTAGAGCAGTAAAGGCTACAAGCCCTTGGAAGAGACTTCACCCAGTTCTCCTAGGAAGCAGTGTGAATTAGAGAATCAGAGGGAGTTGGGGAGATGGTTTATCCTGCACTGGGTCCCTTCCAGCCCAGGATATTCTGTGATTCTGTGATGTTCTGTTGTGCTTTGTCTTCTTTAGAAGCATCTGACATTAGCCACAGCCAGAAGCTGGTAGCCAGAGTCACATTCTGATCTAGACTAACAATTCTATTGCCATTTTCTGGTGTCCCTCAGTTGCTTCTCTTGCCTCTTCCACCTGGTTCAAGTTGATTAAAAATCCTGAAATTAATTTCACACAACAATTCCAAACTGTTTTCAGCCTGGAATGTTAAAAATAAGCTCATTTCTTCTTTGTTTGTTTTTTTTTTTTTTTCTCAGAAACTTATGGTGCAATGTTTTAATGAAAACATTTACTGCAAACACAGGTGCTACTAAACCAAATATGTCGGTGTGCATTTGGAAAATGTTTACAATTCAAGGGCTTAGGGAAGAGACTGAATATTTTAGGAAAAGACATGTTTTTAATGAAAAATACACTTTAATATTTTTAATTAAAAGGCTGGTTTTGTTGCTGTCTTTTAAAACACTCTGAAAAAATCTTGAGCAACTCAAGTCTCATAGGCAAGTTGAATAGACCTGACAGGGATTAGGAGGGAGCAGCAGGTCTCATCCCAGAGCAGACACGACCAGCTGAGAGGGATTGGACAGCCTGAAAGGTTTATCACAGGTGAGGAGCAGAGCAGAGAGCTGAGGAAGCCAAGTCCAGCTCCTGCTGTCAGCAGCAGCAACAGAAAATCCTTTTTTCAGACGAGCAGGACACACTGCCCACTCCTTGGGGGTCCTGGCAGATGTCCCAGGGTTATCCCTCACCCCTTCCCCACCCCTGCCTGGACAGGGGACACCACACCGTGTGCTCCTGATTGAATTGATGAGATGCAGCTGCTGGCAGCAAATGCAGCTCTCTCTCTCTCTCTCTGTCCCCTGACACTTTGAAACGAGCTGCTCCTCCCTCTGTTCGTGCTGAGCTCCAGAGAGAGGGATGGAGGGATGGAGGGGTGGAGGGATGGAGGCGTGGGAGGATGGAGGGGTGGGG
>VZTB01008536.1:334681-358105 GCA_013397245.1 Thryothorus ludovicianus | reverse complement strand
AGGGATGGAGGGATGGAGGGATGGAGGGGCGGGTATTAGCGCAGCCTCTAATTAGGCAGGAACAGGGAGCACACCCCTGCGGTGGCTGCAGCAGGCCGGGTGCTCAATCACCCCGGAACAAACCGAGTGACTCAGGTTCCCCCTGCCTGCCGTCATCTCTGTCCTTTTGCCACTTGTTAATTGATCCTCTGTTTTCCCCCCGCCTTGGCTGAAACATCTGCTATTAACGCTCACCAGCAACAAACCCTCTCTGTCTTCCCCGCTCACGCAGGATGCAAATCCACACCGAGGGGGACATGGGGAGGGGGAAAAGGGCTACAAGGCCATTTCCCCGACATTAGCATAATAGCAGTGCTCAAGGCTGGGTGGCAGCAGGGATAACCTCCCTGGGCTGCAATAACCCAGCGCCTTGTGCCGAGATGTCTCGGAGGGCTGGCACGGCTGCTGGGAGCTGGCTGTCAGCACGGCTCGCAGGTTTCCCGAGAAACAGCTAGCAGGAACAGGGAGGATGTCTAACACCTTCCCTCTGCTCGAGAAAAGTCAAATGAAATCAAACACTCTTGTAAAATCGGCCGCCAGCCTTTACCTCACGTGCCCACCTGCGTGTGAGCAAGGCTGGCCCCGGAGGGTGCGAAGTCCTGAAAGGCAAACACCCAGTTAGCCAGGTTAGACCACATCTGTCCTTCTCCAAAACAGAGCCTCTTTGGCAGGCTCAGGGCATGTGGCCTGGGCTGGCTCCTGGCTCTCTGGAACCCTTCACTGCCTGCAGAGGGGCTCGGGGATTTCTCCTGGTGGGATCTCCATGGAGAGTCATCCCCAGGAGGACACCTCTGCCCCAAACCTCAGGCCATTATTGCATGAGCTGCTGCTTTAGAGGGCAGAGGTGGGTGCAGGCTCAGTTTCCTCCCTCTCCACATCCCGCAGTGCCCCTCATTCTCCAAAATACAAATGCCACCTCCAGCAAGTCAAATTCTGCCTCTGTCTACGTCTGGACAAAAGGTGCTGCCTGAGACTGAAGCACAAAGGAGCTCGGTTGGGATCTGCTTAGCAGCTGGAAACCAGGTGGAAAATGGGGAGAGGAGCTCACATGTTCATCTCCAGTTTGTATTAGGGTTGGGGTGAAGATCCCACGAGCTTTCAGAGGCCTGTGGATGCCATGTTCCCCCACATGCTCATGAAGAAACCAATTCCTTAGTTCCACACCTGCACAGCTCTATGGCATTGCCTGGAGCCAGGAACTTTGCAGCAGAAGGGCTTTAATTTTTCCCTAAATATGTTGTTACTGTGATTATTATTTTGTAATTAACACCATTTCTTTGCTCTTTGGCTCTCCTGCTTTGCTCCACATTAAACAGCTCAGCCCATCCAGCTACCACTGTGAGCACAACTGAAGGTCCCCCTCAGTTTACCTGTGGCAATACATAACTTCCCTCTCTGTCAATATTGCAAAATCCTTGTAACAGCAGCAGAGCAAGTTCATTTCTGCCAAAGAACCACCCCAGGATTGCTGCTGGAGCCTGTTGTCAGCAGTGGGGTGATATTCCCACATTCCAACGTGCCACAGCATCAAGGTATGGATCACCAGCCCCCCACCAGCCTCAGACTGTGTGAAGGGAAAGAGATAAAGGTATTATCATTAAAAAAACCCAAACAACCCACCCTCCAGAGCCACATGCCAGCAAGCTGGCTCTACTCAGCTCTGGGAGCCTGATGCTTAAGACTAAAAAGTTGTTTTCGACTAAATTTTCCCAATTTAAAAAAAAAATAAAATAATAATTTTTTTAAAAGAAATAAAGTGTTACAACTACAAGCTGTTTCAGCAAAGCCTCCTCGACAGATAATCGGATTTACATAATTGGGTGCTAGTGGGTCTTCAATAAATCATCAACGTGGCAGTGTGTTTACTACAGCCACTGCACTTCCCAAATAGCTCCTGCTGCCCAAAATACACCACACACAGCTGAGGAGGAGACAGAGACGTGTCTGCTTCTCACAGGCAGGAGAAACACAGAGGCTGAGACTGATCACCAGGAGGATTTGCTGCATATCAAGAGCTGTGAGCTCAGTTTGATAACAGGCTGAGGCTCCTTTGGCTTGGCCACAGGGTCAGATCTAGCCTAAGGCATTTATAAGAAAAGATTCTAGGAGACACAGGTTTCTGGGTCAGCTTAAAATCAGTTGCACTTTTTATCTGCATCAACAACCCTTGTTCTGGTTCTTCTCCCTGACCACCTCTGCGAAAAGCACAAATTCCACAGAGGGAAAAATAACTTCAACCCTGCTCAGAGGCAGCACCTGCACCTCTAAGCCACAGGGCAAGAGAGGAAATGCTCTGCCCTGAGGATGGAGGCATATCTGGATGTACAGATCACCCACCCTCCAGCAGCCCTGTGTGCACCAAGCTGAGCTGTGATCCAGCTGTTTCTGCTGCACATCCAGAGGGGAGAAATCCCTCTCCAGGATGGAAGGGGCTAAACGTGGGAGCAGGAGAGAGGCTGCCAGAGTGCTGCTGGTGCCTGTGCACAGATAGTGCCACATGCCAGGGGGCAGGCAGGGAACAAAGGCGATTTGTGAGCAGGGAAATGGGATCGCCAAAAGAGATGGAACAGAAATGAGGTTTTAATCCCCCAGCCCAATCCTGCCCGGCACTGCCTGTCTGCGAGAGAGGGATTTTATCACTGCTGTCCACAGGGAACTTTCCTGACCTTCAGTTTGCTGGAGCCTGGAAGAGCATTGCACTTCTCTGAGATGTGTGAAGACAAGTTTTCCAAACACACAGATGCTCCTGTGAGCTCTCTCGGGCAGAGCAGAGCCCACACCACAACCTGCTCAGCAGGCTGAGCCCTGCAGAGCTCGCAGGGCCTGCAAATCCCCTTGAACAGCTCCAGCAGCTTGTTCTGTGCTCTCCACTGCCACCGAGCTGACGGAGCCAAACACCCTGGGACCTGTGCATTCCCCAGACCAGATGAAAACATTCTCTCCTATTTGCATCGCTGCATTCTCCAGGTAAAAGAGGGAGAGAAAACTCTGTATAATACCCACAGCTACGCTGTACAGAAGGTTGACTTGAGTGTTTGCTTCAAAATTTAGATTTCTTTCTATTGTACAGCCTCCTGCAAGTGTTTTCCATACCCCATTCCCCCACCAGCTCATCCCCTCTGCCTGCCTGTCTGCCAGACAGACCATGCCAGCACTAGCATTTCTCAGCTGCCAAAACCTGTTGGCCTGGGACTTCATTTTTCTGTATCACAATCTACCAGCAGAAACCTTGTCATTGCAATTCCTCACATATTTTCTTCTGCTCTGTTTTTTTTTTTTTTATCTCTCTGGAAATCTCAGCTCACTGGCTCATGGCTGTAGGCTATTACTAAACTAGAAGAGGACTTTTTCTCAGTCCTAAACAAAATGAATAAGGCAAAAGAAAACAGTCACAACAAAAGAAAAGGTTAATGCTTGGAGTAATAAGCATCAGAGTTTTTGTCTGCACTGGGGCAGGAGCTCGGGGAGAGTGAGAAGGGACGCAGGGAAGGATGACAGAACTGCTGCTTTGTTGTGTGAGCAGTTTGACTGGCAGCTTTCCCTGATGAACTGGCAGCAGACAGGTCACCAAACTGCTGTATCCACAGTATTTCTGTCTCATATCATGGCAAATTTCACTTGGAGAGGTTGTGTCCCAAGTCTGGGATTGGCATTAGGGCCACCAAAGTCACAGTGGGTCCAGACAGGGACTGTGAGCAGTGAATGGCCTGGGCTGGCACACTGAAGAGATGCCCCTGGGGCTCTGGGCTGCTGGAATAACACAGGCACTGTTCTTCCAGCCCCTGAGCTATCTAACAAGGCACACTGAGGCAATCCTCCACCCTTTCTCTGTTTCCCTGCTTTCCTCCACTCACTTTTCTCCTTTTAGTGCTCTCTCTCTGTCTCTTTAACATTTCAGCTGAAGAAATGAGGTTTGTTGCTCCACCAGCTGAGTAAACTTGGAGGGCTTTAAGAAAAATAGTCTTTCTCACCAGGTGGGTTCTTCCCCACATCTCATCTCTACTCACAACCCTGATTTAAAATCTGCAGCCGGTTAACAAGCTCAGAGGAGACTCAGACTGTGTGCAGAGGCTCTCTTTACAAACACACACACACACACACACACACACCTCCAGATGTTTCATCTTTTTAATAAAGATTGGAGCTGTGTGGGGAGAAAGGCTTTGGGTTTGAAAACAACACAGCAGCCGCTGAGAAGGGTTCTGGGGTACCCACACAGAGCTCTGCTGTTGGGCTGGGGGCTTTTGTTTGTTTGTTTGCATAATCCTACAATGTTATGCAGAATCCAGCCTTGAAAATTTCTTGTTTTCTTGCAAAAGTTTTCTCCAAAGGACTGAGAAAAATCTGCGTATTAAATCAAAAGCATTTTCCTGCCCACACCTCCCCACTGTAACCTCTCCCTGCACACTCACACAGACACAACTGCTTTTCATAGCAAGGCTATAATTTAACAGCTAATGCCTTGCATGAGTACCACCCCTTCCCAAATTCTCCTGCTTTTCAGTTTCTATTCAGATTCAAAGCCAGATTATTTTAGCTCTACAGCCCTGAGAAGTAAAAAAAAAAAGAATTTACAACATTTGAAGAAGCTATTGGTTCTTCTTTCCCCCTTTCTGTTCATATCTGGGTGATGTCAAGTGTAAGTCTATTCTTTCTGCCTCTGCAGACACAGAGACAGTTGGGAGCCCCATAAATACAAATCCCAAATTGGAACTTTCCATTTTAGACATGAGAAGGGTTTTGATTCTCAGGTGGGCACCCAGGGATCTGACTGAAACAAATTAATTAATAAGTATCCCCTGCATTTATACCAATAGAACAGGTCCAGCCCATGGCCAAGGCACTTGAAGGCCCAATTAGCTGCCTGAGAGGTAATTAATTTAGGCAAAACAGAGCTGCAGTGCTAATGTTCAGCCTTGATGCCTCAGCCCATCAGCCGTGCCAGGCATTTGCCTGCCACTGTCACCAGTAATGGCCAGCAATGAGTTTGTTTTCACTTAAATATTGTTGTGCATCCAACAGTGAACGGAGGGGAGCCATTAAAATTACAGCTTTAGATACAGCCAACCCCTCTGCCCCTCTCAGAGCCAAATCCAAACTTCCCAGCCAGGCTGAACAGCTCAAACCCCTGCTTTTTAATGCTTGATTACATCAAGGTGGGGAGATTTGCACATCATTTTTCCAGCACTCTTTGTGCTTTACACTGGGCATGTCAAAGCCAAGCTGTGGGGTACAGGAGTGAAGCTGATCAAAATGAGATACAGTGGAGGGAGTTAGGAAGTGAAAAAACCAGAAGCATCATAATCAACACCAGGTGTGGGCCAATTAAACAGTCATTCCGGTGTGCTCACGGGAGGGCACTCACTCACAATTTACCCAAACAAATCCACGCTTAAAAACTCTCAGGAGTTTCACAGAAAAATCACATTTCTCTTCAGGGCTCTTTAAAAAATATTTGGAAGCGCTCTTGTCTGTACACACCAGCTTTGCACACCAGCAACAGCTCCTTCTTTCTCAGCCCACGAGAACTGAGCAGCCTGCCTGGCCTGGCCAATGCTTTTTCCTCTCCAAGATGTCAGAGTCCTTCCCTTCCTTCAGCTGCCCCCTGTAATTCTCCTCTGACTTTCCTCCAGGGGGTGTTGGCTTTGGCTCTCACTTTCAAAAGGCATCGTAGGGGCAGCAAGGTGTTCAAGCCTGAGTTATCTGAGTTATTTATAGGATTCAGGCACCCAGCTCTCGGGCTCTTTGAAGCACTCCCAGGATCAGGGCTATATTTATTCCAAGCACACTTTCCCTTTGCTGCCTCACTGTTTGATGTGGAAGAAGGTGCACATTCAAGTGGGGAAGAGTTTCACCACGTCCTGCCAGGACCTGCTGCCCACTCGACCTCCATCCTGTCCTGGGGAGCCATCCACAGCTCAGCCCCTCTCCCTGGGACAAGCCCAGTAACTCCAAACATCCATCCAGCACCTGAGCCACCCTCCAGCCACAGCAATGAGCAGCCCACACCCTGCTGGGTGGATGAGAACCCCAGGACAGCCTCCCTTCCCTTCAGCACACATGTCACCATGTGCCACCAGAGCATGGGCCCCTCTCACAGCCCTGTTTGTGCCCCAAATCCATTTTCTTTGGTGTGCTGGAGTGAGTTAACATCACCTGGCTGATGGAAACTTGGGATAAAAGGTGAGTTCACCCCTGCTGTCCACTTTAGTGCTCACGCAAGAGACTTCCAGTCCTCCAGTGCCTTCTCAGGGTCCCCCTCCCACCTCCTCTATAGGAGGCTCTCACAATCCATGGGAAACATTACATGGAACAGACAGTAACATGGAACAAGGATTTCCTAGGAGTTATTTTGCCCCTCTCCTCACCTTGCTGCCCAGCACTGCAGCATCAGCAGGGGCACAGAAACCCACAGGTCACTCCCCTACAGCACCCAGGGAAGGGCAAGTCCCAAAAAACTACTTAGGCTTAGAAGGTGGGACTCAAACATTGGGATAGGATTCCTCCATCCATCATCCTGCATTTCAGTGGATCAAATCCTCCTGTGTGGTCTCCTGTCAGCTGCAGTTGAACCCTCTTGCCCTCACACTCTTACAACAATAAATCCCATCCTCGAGGCTGACAATCGCTCTTGCATGTGTAACTAACAGGCGTGGTGGGAAAGGGGAAAGGGCCACCCCTGGGGCTACACAGGAATTTCAAGGCTGCCTACAGCTGTAAACAGCTATTGATTATTCACTTGGAAAGGCAGAGGCAGAGGGGAAGGATGCTGGCTGCACAAACCTTGGCAGGACAGCAGGTGCTGGGCTGGCTTCATTGTCAGCCTGATGGCATCTGGGCATGTGCTGATCTTTGACCTTGGCCTTAAAATAACTGAGCAGAGGCCCTGGGCCCATCACAGCAGAGCAGAAGCTTTCCTGAGTGCAGCAAGAGATGCACACACACCTCTCCTTGGATTCCTCCTGTTTGTGCTCCTCAACAAAATTACAGAAGACAATCATCTGGCTGTTGTCCTGCCTAATGCTGCTCGTCAGCTCGGCTTGAGGTTGGTGATTGTCATCAGGAAGGCTGCGGCTGCCTCTGCCACTTAGCATTAGGATTTATCACATCAAATGTCATCATCTTTTTAGTTTTTATTTTCAAGGGATTTTGGCTCTAGCTATATCATCGGGGGGGGAGAAAAAGAAGTGTGCTTAGGATGAATGAGACTGCCTGGAAGCTCTCCTAAGGGTTTTAAGTTTCAGAAACAATGCCAGATTAAAGAAGCAGCTCCCTGAGCAGCAGAACCAAGGAAACTGGATAATTTAAGGATTTATGTCTTAGGACTCAATGCCCCCTTAAAATTCCTGATGTCTATGAAAAGCTGAGCTAACACTACAGCCTGAGGTTATTATTAGGGCTCCTCCTCCACCCATCTGTTTTCCCAACATCCTCAGGATTTTAAATTTTTTGAGACCTTGACCCATTTCCCAAGTTTGCTTGACACAAGCCAAGAAGTTTGGAAATTGTTATGTGGAGCCTGGTAGGTGCCTGGATTATCACAGGCATCTCAATTCCTTAGGAAACTAAGCTAGAACTCTTGGGTAAGGCTCTACCACCTCCTATTGCACTCAGATTTTTATAACCATGCATAGAGAACATGTTCTGCTCCTGGAAAACTCCATCACACTCGGGATGTGGCAGAGCTGAGCAGCTGCCCATCCTGCCAGCACAGCTCCCTGGGAGCACCATGCCCAGTCCATGGAGAAATCCAGACTGGTACAGCCTGGGAAAGACCATCTTGAGCTGTGGGATCAGCTCAGCAGGGCTGTCTGTCCCCAGGGAAGGGAAGGATGACAGATGCTGGATGAGGCCGTGGCTGAAAGAGGAGAGAAGCAATATAAATGTATATCCATCAAACAGCCTGGCTTGTGCAGCCAATAACCCCAGAGATTAAATCAGTTTTCCTAACGCTCCTTTCTGCCATTTCCTCAGGGTTTTTTGCATTTGCTGTGGCTCGGAGTATGTAAATAGACTGATTACCTGCTGCTTGATTCTCTTCCCAAAACACCACCTTCACATCGCCTGTGCCAGCCAAGAAAATAACTCATGGTATAAAACCAGTTCTAGATCTTTTTATTATTATTTGATGGCAGCATTTCCATCATTGTGGTGATTGATCAAGCCTTTAAATCCTGTTCAAAATGGGCATCTTTCCTCAGTTCCTGCCACTGTCCATGTAAGTACCAGGAGTTCGTATCCAGCAATTCTTTTCTCCTTCTTCCTGCCTATTCCTTTGACAAGGGCTGTCAGCAGAGGTTTCCATCTGCTTTCCAGAGCTGAGTAACTGGTTCATTATAAAGTCAACATGACAGGTTGTGGAAAATGGAATGAACACCTTTCCATAACCACTGTATTTATGCAAAGAGAGATCAGTCTGCTGTGGGACTGCTTCTTTTTGCAGATGTCCCTGAGCTGGGAAAACAGCATGGACTGGAGACAGCAAAAGGATTTCTGTTGTCAGTGGTTTAGAAGATTGCAGCTCCAGGGGGGGAAAAAAAATGTTGGACATTAAAAAATAAAGTGCATGCTAGAAAAATTTGAAAATATTAGAGAGAAAGTGTCTGATCTAAATGGGCAAGAGCAATCGTGTCCTCAGACAGCTGTCTCTGTTTGCCTAGCTCTGAGTTCAAGATAATTGAGCTTGCCTCAGTCTAAGAGTCTTGGGAAAAAAAATAAAAAATAGGCAAGGGAGAGACAAGTTCTGAGACCCAGAAGTCTCCACCACTTGTGGGTTGTGGCGAGGTGGATTTGGATTTGGAATTCCCTACCAGGCACTTTAATTACAGCTCCATCCATATCAGGAAGACATTTCCCTTTGCAACACGGCTGCAGTGTCCTGGGACAGCACTTGCCTTGGAAAGGGAGGCTGAGGAAATGCACACCTGTGGGCAGGCTGTGAAAATAGGCAAATGGGGGAGATTTAATGCCCCTCTTATCTCAGCAGGTCCTCCCTGGCATGGCCCCTTCCACCCTCTCAGTGACCAAGGTGCAGCAGGGAGGGACAGTGACAGGGCAGCTGGAGGCCTTTAGGGTAATTAAAGTCATCCCGAAATCATGACACAGCTCTGAATTTGGGCTGCGTTCCCCTGTCAGCAGGGAATTCTGCTCACATGTGAATTCAAGGTTAACACCCAGAGTTTTTTGCTTGCTCAGAAGCAAAGCCACATTGGATGGAGCTCTGAGCAGCTTGGGCTGCTGGAAGGTGCCCCTTGCCATGGCAGGGGGTTGGAATGAGTAGAGTTTTAAGATCCCCTTTAACCCAAACCATTCTGTGATTCTGCGATCCCTCCATGCTCGGGGAGCAAAGACAAAGGTGCAGTGAGGGTGGCTGACGTTTTTCAGCAGCACAGAAGTGCCTCAACATCCTGAGCACAGGCTCTGCCTGAAGATTCTCCTTCCCCTGGAACAGGACCCCGCTTATTCAGAGGGCGTCAAGTTCAACATGCAGTGAAATCTCGATTTCACAGGGATTTCACAGCTGAGAACATTCTCCCACTACAAATAAATACAGACGAGGTAAATCCATGAAGCAAGCACCACAGACCCTCTGAGAATGATTCCCCCACGCTGAGGGAAGGTCTGTGCATGCACCACAGAGTGAAGCTGTGGGGAGAAGTGTGGCCCAGCAGGACAGCCCACCTGGCAGGGATGTTACCACATTTTCTCTCAAGTTGTTTATATCTGGAATTGACACGTTTTAGTGGGTCTAAGTAGGATCATAAAAACAATAAAAAGCAGCCCTGACATTTTTCTCCTCCCCTGCTGTTTCAGCCACTGCAGCACTGACCTTCTCCTCTCTCTATCCAGTCCATATTTCAAAGGAAAAGAAACTCAAAAAGCTTTTTTTCTTCTCTCCAAACTTTGTCAGTGGTTGAAAGGTTGGAAGACATTTTCTGGGGGTAAAATGACCAAATAAACTTCTTCATAACTTATTAAGCAACTCCCACATTTTATTTCATTTTAAAAAGAAGGGAGATCTTAACCAAAAAAACAGGAGATGGGGAGATGTGTGTGGTAGGAACATTATCCATCTCAAGAAAACCAGTGTGGATGGCTTGTGAAATTGGGCTTTTATCACTCCAGAGCATGACTATCTTTATCACTTAGATTTGATCACTCACAAGAGATTTTAGCTAGTCTATAATAACTTTTAAGTCTCCCTGTCCTAAATCCCTTAAGGAATAGAGGAATCAGCTCTACCTGACCATGTCCATGAGCTTTAAAATCCATCCGGTACCACTGCAGCCTCTGGTCACACAAGATAACACAAGGCAGGCAGGGTCAGTGTGAGTAACAGCCACCTGATCTGAGATACAGGGAATGGTGTCTGTGCTCAGCAAGTGTCCACTGGCTCTGTGAGCCCCTAAAACCCACCAAAAAGGGCCTGATGTGTCATGGGGAGAGATGGAGTGGACTGAAAACCAATTTGTCATTGGTGAAAAATTTTTAGTATTGTATCCATTCAGAGTAGCCAGGCATTACTGCATTCTCAGCTGGTCACTTGCCACAGGATGGGTTGGAGGGAACTAAGTAAAAGCTCATGGGCAGGACATCTTCCACTAGCCCAGGCTGTCCCAAGTCCCATCCAACCTGGCCTTGAACACTTCCAGGGAAGGAGCATCCACAGCTTTTCTGGGCATTATTTTCCCCTTTTGGCACCTTAAACCATTTACAACCCACCTGAGACCCTCTGGCCAGCAGGATCTGGAAGGCACAAGGTGATCCCAAGCATTGTTGGCCCGATGGCCTGAGGTAAACAACAGCATCAGCCTCCTGCCCCCTGAAATTATTCAGAGTGCCTCAGCTGGAGAGTTTTCTCCTTCACTTCCCTCCCCTGAATACACTACAAAGTGCAAGAAATCTGGTTTGCTGTACCTGGAATCACAGACAGCTGCATTTTGGCAGCTAATGAAGCAATGCTTGTCACACCCACCCTGCAGGTCTGCTGGCACACCTGTACAACATTCTGAATCCCACTGAACTGGAGAGGTTGTGCAGACACACAGCATCGTTGCTTAATCCTTTAAAGCTTTTCTGCTGCACTGGGTTTGCACCAATCCCTGACAGACCTGCGAAGGGTTAAATCAATAAAGCAAAGAGGATGCCTATAGGCAGCCAGTTCATTTCCCAGTATCAAAGATATTTATACTTTCTCTGTGTCTGAGTTATTGTGATAAATATGTTGAGGTTGTTTTATTAGTAAGATAGTTGCTATCTCATGGAACTACTTGCTGTAATACAGAATTCATGAGCTCCTGGCAACAGACTGCATTAAACCATTTAACAGAGGTCACTTCTCCAAAGTTTAGACATTTACATTCTAACCACCAGCCTGGCTGCAAGCAGTGATTTATCCTCAGCTCCTCAGCCCCCAAAAGGAGATGCTGGGGTGCTGGAGGCAGCAGCTCTGTGTTTGGAACACCTCATGATGTCCTGCAGGACAAAGCCAGGAGTTGGTTTACACATTTACACAGACCTGAAAACGACATTTTATTCCTATTCCTTAGCAAAATAATAAGCTGTGTCCACGAGGTTAGAATAGCTACTTAATATGGCCTCCAAAAATGGGAGCAGAGCAAATGAAGGTGCTGTAAAAAGCCATAGGTACTGAGAGCTGGAAAACAGGGATTGATTTTTACTTAAATCAGCCTCTTTGGGGACAGCAGCCATAACCAACAGAGCCACCTCCTCCTGACCAGGCTGGGAGTCAGTCCTGAGCCCATTTCCTGAAAAAAGGCTGCCTTGGAAACCACCCACAGCCTGCTCAGCTGGGAAATGGAGCTGCAAAAGCCAGGGCACAAAGACAGGCTCCACTTTGCTCCCTGGTCCAAGAGGACACAGACTCGAATCCCCACTCACCCTTCAGTGGTCACAGAAAACAAGGCTGCAGTGGCTTCGGTGACTTCCACAAGAGTTTGCATTTCTCTCTGCCAGCACTTTTCAGTAGCTGGTCCCCTGCTGTCGTGTCCCAGCTGGGACAGGCTGTTCAGAGGAGTTTCCCCCACAGAACGCTGCCAGATGTGTCCCCTCTGGGTATGGCTGCTCACAATCTGCATCTCCAGCATCATTTCCACACAGCCTCTGGCTGCAAGGGCTGAGCCTTCTCCAAAGCTGCAAAAAATAGGATTATTTTATTTATTTTTTTAAACAAAAAGATCCATTTATTGGGGAAAGAAGAATTATGGGGAAGATGATAGTAATAAAACACCATTCTAAAGTCGGGGCATTATTTTTAAAGAAAATTATTAGTTCATAAAAATGCAACTGGGTAAATAATAGGTTAGTCCATCACATAAACACATTCTAAAAATAGCTTTATTGGATCTAAAACATCTATAGCAACTCAGCTTATTTATCATTTTAACATATATCTATAGTCACAATGAATTTATTAAAATGTTATATCCCATAATCTGCCTGATCAAACTCAGATAAATCGTTGTACTTTGAACATCTTGTTAACAAGCAATTAATCACAGCCCTGAGTGCAGCAAAGGAGCTAATTCTGATATTTACTGTTCTTGGTGGCATAGGTAATGTATTCTCCAGAGCTCTTGAGTCCTTCCTGATATCAGCACCAGTCAGGTGTGATATGTAGAGATGTCTCCCTTCATGCAAAAAAACCAATCTCATACAAATACCTTTGATACAGATCAGCACAAAACCCAGCCAATTCCCCCTGTACATCCTGACCTCTGTGATCTGTATCCGGCTACTTTATTGCCAATATCCCTCTTCCCAGCACCACTTTGTTTTGAATATGTCTGAGTTAATGGATGATCTGTGCATTCCCGGTCCAGTCTTCTCCAAGTAATGCAGATACCAAAAATACCAATCTGGGTAAGATACAGAAAGTCAATTTATTTCTAGGATCAAATGATGCTGGAGCAAATCCCTGTTGTTTTAATCCCCCCACATCACTTCGAGGTTAAATACTGGCTTGATGCAACCTTATTACTTAAGGTTTTCTTTCCCCTCTTTTTTCTTGTGTTTTTAAATGAAAACCTCTCAGCAATCTCTTCTCTCTCTTCTAATACTGTAAATAATTGATCACACTGATAAAACATTTTGGCTGGACCAAAGCAAACATTTACCTTCAATATCTCCAAAATCAATCCCAGCAACGCTGAGGGGCTCAGCAAGGAGCCAGTTTCACTGAGGCCATTAAACCATCATTGTGGTCTGGGTATTTGTTTCAATAAATTGTTTGTGTTTGTTATCATTTCTTAGTAAAACTAATTAAGGAACTAATTGATTGTTTTGTTGTTCTACTAATTAACTCCATATGGTGCACATCTCCATGGAGATACTGTATGAGTTATTGAAACTTCAGTGATTTAATGCGTCACTATTGGATGTGGGGACACTTGTTTAAATCTAAGCATCCTTTCTATTTAAATCTCCTTTGGAGATGAGCTCCCTGCCTTTTCTGCCTCTCTCTCTCTTTGGTTAGAAACATTTTATGAACACAGCTATAGAAAAACAAGCAGTTTGAAAGGCAAGCCAGCCAAAGAAGATGGGGATGTGGTTAATTGCCCTGAGAGCGCTTTATTCTGTGAATAAATGAGGAAGATGTTGGCAACTTTGCCTCTTTGCTCCAGGCTAGTGAGAGCAAAATCTCCAGGTTCACTCAGAGCAAGGTAGGTTCCTTAAATCAGTGATTCCACAGCAATCCAGCTCCTCCTCCAGCCATCCTGTGCATTAAAAGCTGAGAAAGATTAGCACGAAACAGAAGTCCCCCAAGGAATCTCCTGAGTGCCCTCAACCATCCCTAAAATGAGGACTGGTGCAAACGATTCCCAGAAAAGCAATTAGTGGGGCTATTTATGTTATTCCACAGTCAGCATTTTCTCCTGGGATTCAGGAGCCACAGGTTCAAACCCCACCTTGGCTACAGTCTCTTCATGCTGTACTTTATGTTAGTACATATCAACCATATGGTATCTAAAGATCCCCAGCATCAGTGTAGCACAAGTAATTTGTGTTCCTGTGGCTGGGAATTTGATCCTCTATGTTCCTGGCTATTTTTACCCATTGTAAGTCACAGCATGATGCCTGCTTTTGGGTCACAATGGCAAAAATTGAATTCAGGACCTCTGGTTTCAAAAAGCACAAGGTTTGTCTCTCAATCATCTCTAAAGTTTGAAGGCAGAGCCATCATTCTAGCAGAATAAATTAGTGTAATTATCCCCACTACTGAGGCCAAGGCAGCAGTTGCTAAGACAGCACCATGGACAGCTCACACAGACTCAGGTTTTACACACCCGACAAAGCACACACGGAAAATAGGTTCAAAACCTAATTTGTACTCCAAAGACATTTTTTTCGTGAATAAATAAACACAGCATGGGGTAAATACTCCGAGCTCTCTTTAGAGGCTGGCTTTGATGACAGTGACTGGATAAATCCCTTCAAATTTCATCTGTGGTTGAGCTTAACGATGATGAGAGAATGGACTGGACATAGAAAAATTGCTGTTGTATTTCAAGTTTTCAAGCTGTCTAGCTCAGATATGGAGGGCTGGATGCAAAAGCTCCATGTAAAAATGACTTCCCTGGGGTCTGGGCTTGATGATGCGAGAAAGCTTTTGAGTTCCAGTGATCCTGAAAGCCACACTGGCAGACACTGCCACTCCCAGGAAAGCCACCTGTGCCTGCAAGGGGGCAGATGAAAAGGCTTCTCCTGCTCAGCTGAGCTCACTGTGGAACTCCAGGACAAAAAATAGGTTTGCTTGCTTACTCATGTCCTCAGCAAAAAAAGGAATTAGGAGAGGAAAAGGAGTTAGATCCAGAATGCTAAAGCCCACAGTTCGACTTCCCTGTAGCATCAGTTTTCCCAGTATTTCTTGGTTTTTTTCCTAAAGTACAATCATTTTAAGGAGTTCTCAGAAAATTTCAGCTCCTACAACCAAGCAAGAACTTGGATACATGCGTTTTAGTTTTTTTTACCCTAAAGAAATCCACAAGTTCTGAGGGAAATATACGCATATAAGAACGTACTCATATATACAAAATCTCAGGCTTCTTAAGCAAGGTTTATGTTTGGAGGTTTTAGCAGTATAGTTTGGATTAGGATACAGATCTGAGGGTGCCTTTGGTTTGCATCCCTGGGAATATTAATTCCTGAAGCTGCCGTATTATCCGGGACTGAGGGAAGAGGAGTGAGCAGAAACACCAACTCTGACACATGAAGAACTTGCCTCAGGCTGAGTCTTCTCCAGTGCACTCATCTGTACTCAGTGGCTGCTCTTTCCACCATTCAATCTTCCAAGAACCAGCAACAAACCTGCCAGGGCAGCAACAAACCAAACCAGGCACACCAAACTGGCCCATTCCATCCTCAGTTCCAACTTCATCCAATCTGCTGAGGGAAGGAAAGGCCCAGAACCACCAGGACCCTGCCTGGAGGCTGACACAGAGACAAGGAGAAAAAAAACCCCAAACAAACAGGGAATAGAGGGGAATGCTTTTTCTTCCTTGTGCTCTTTAGTATTCAGCCCTGACCTATTTTAGCCTTAAGCATTGCATCGTGACTGATGATTGCTCTCCTCTGGCCTTTGTTTTCAGCTTTCAGATTGTTGATGTATTACTGAGATGATGTTGTCTGAAGCACCTCTGCTGATCACAGAGGCAGCAATCAGCTCACCCTCCGATGAGCCATTGAGACAGTCAGGCGGGCAGCCCCATTAGCCTGTCAATTCTGCCTCTTCCAACAGTTAGAACAATTTTGGTGAATTACAAGCAATAGAAAATCACTTTAGCTGCTCATTAGCTGGGAGACAGGATTGATGATAAATGCATAGAGGCTTTGAAATGGCTTATGCAGACACAGTGTCCCTCCCCAGAGAGGTCCAGTTAACCCCTTTGCTGGTCAGGAAACAGTGGTGGTTACAAGCTGGGGACCTGCTGGGCTCTGCTCATGGATTGGCAAAAAAGCCCAGCTCTACCAGAAGACACAGCTTCTAAAATGAAGGGAATCTGTGGGATTTGGAACTCCCCAATCTTAGTGACCTGCTGGAGTCCAGAGGAGGCTACCAAGTTGGTCAGAGGGCTGGAGCAGCTCTGCTGTGAGGAAAGGCTGGGAGAGCTGAGATTCTTCAGCCTGGAGAGGAAAAGCTTTGAGATGACTTCTTGTGACATTCCAACCCCTGAAGGGAGGTTCAAGATGGAGAGGGACTCTTTACAAGGGCCTGGAGCAATAGGACAAGGGGGAATGACTTCAAAAGAAAAGAGATTGGATATTGAGAAGTAATTCTTCCCTGGCAGGGTGGAGAGGCCCTGACACAGGTTGCCCAGAGCAGCTGTGGCTGCCCCTGGGTCCCTGGAAGTGTCTGAGGTTAGATTGCCTGGGGCTTGGAATGCCTTGGGTCAGTGGAAGGTGTCCCTGCCCATGGCACGGGGTGGGATGGGATGAGTTTTAAGGTCCCTTCCAACCCAGACCATTCTATGATGTTCCACTGGGCTGAAGAATAACTCCATCTCATTTTTTGCAGGAATGCAGCATGAAGACTTTGTTTTCCATGCTCTGCTCTATCCATCAGAAACACAGTGACTCCAGCAGCCTGATTTCATTCTATGCACACACACCTGAACTGTGCTTTAGATGCACAAAAGCATGTACTGGATAATGGAGTGGAGAAGGTCTGTGGGAGCGAAATGATTGCCTTGCTTGGGGTTGCTTTCTCATGTGGAAGGAGACCCCTGTAAATACTAACAGGAATAGAAAGGCCTCTGGTGCTGGTGTTTTGTGAGGACAGAAAGTCCTGTACCACAATTTCAGGCTGCTGACACTGCAAGTCAGGGCATGTTGCAATGTCCTAGACACAAGTTTTGGAGGTTTGATATTCGTAGTTATGGGAAAGTAACTCAATCAGAGTTCTTGAACCAGCAGTTTCAGGCTGGGTTCCTTGCACAGGTCACATCTCTCAGACCCAAGAGGTGAATTATTAGATAAATAGGAGAGGAAAGGATGGAAGGAAAAGGCAGTGGTAGGGGAAATTCTGATAAAATAAATGTGCAGCTGCAATGATCTCACCCACTCACACAGTGGAAGCTGTTCAAACACCACGGCAATGAACCTTGAACAGGAACCTGGAAAGGAGCAAGGACGTGCAGTGACTGTCTAAAGAGTGAGCAGACTGTCAGAGATGAGCAAAAATGGATCCCAATCTTATCAGAGGGAAAAAGAGCTCTCTAAAGACATCCTAGAAATCTGGGTCTGACTTGTAGCACTGCTGTGGTGTTGGTACCTCACCTGCCCAACACACATCAGCTCACCTGAAACAGGCAGCAACAGAGGGGCCACCCTGAATGGGGCCGTTTGTAGAACTCAGCCCTCAGAGCTTCTGGGATGAGGAAGCTCTTTGTGTGTGAGGACTGAATAATCCAGGCCTGGCCCTGAAATTCTGAGTGTTCACAGACTAAGCTGCACCTCTGAGCACTTTGTCCCTTGTCTGCTGCTATTTCAGGCAGCGTGCTGGGGGACTGGTTCCTCCTGCCATGTCATTGAGAATGACAAAGCCTCTCTACAGCATTCAGGAGAATTGGATGGATGAAGGACAGGCAGGACAAAGGAGCTGATATTTTGAGAAGCTTCTTTTATTCAGATCAGGTCTTTTAACTTGCCCTCATGCTTTTGTTCCGCTGATTTAATGATTCCTTCCTCCACGCCTCCCCTCTATTTCCATTTGTGTGGATCAACTACAGCAGCAGGAAACTCTTTAATTGGCAAAAACATTTGCTCAGATGCAGAGGTCTGCAGGTACAGGAGCACATTCAATGAGGTTCTTTCAGCATGGAGGAGAAGAAATTGCCATACCTTCTCTACTGGCATTAGCAGGACCATTTTCTCCTCTTTGGATCTGGATTCTGAGATATCCACAACTGGTCAAATAGGCACTGCTGCTCCATTTCCCTTTCTTTTTTTATTTTATCAGGAAAAGAAGGATGACACATGAAAAGAAGCTGATCTGGGAATTAGGAGATACAAGTTCAGTTCCCTGTTTCAATGCAAGCTTCCTGTTGGTGTCCCAATAAACTCTTTCATGCATCACTTGAGCATTTCTCTGCCAAGTGCTGTAAGAGGCAAGACTTAGGAAAGTAAGATTAACTTTCAGCTGAGATTAAGCCACTAATTCAATATATCACTGTGAATATGTCACTTGGACACCTAAGTCACTCGAACCATATGGTGTTTAAAGAATCTCAGATCTATCCCTTTACAAGCCTGGTCCTTAGGGTGACCATTCCCTCCTCACCCTCTGAGACGTGACAGCAGCAGCACTTCTGTGCCAGGCTGGAGAAATGTGAGATTGCTGTGCTGCAGCCTGAGGCCCCGGGGTGTTCTGGTGAGCCATAAAGAGCTCAGATCTGCAGCTCCTGAGCTGTGGTCCGTGGACAGCAGGCAGTGGTTGGCAGCTGATTGATTGATTACACAGCAGCACCTCTCACCAGTCTGTGCTGCCTTTGCCACCAAAGCAAAAGGCTCACCCAGAAAACTGATAGATAGTTAAATAAGAGGCAAGATTATGATTTGGAGGTGGGTATCTCCATGGCAATCAAAAGTAAGGGAATGGGATACTCCTGGAAGGCAGACCCACCTGGGGACTTTGCTGTGAGACAACCAACAGAGGGAGGAAACTGATACACAGGGTGGCTTGATAACTCCAACATCTTCATACTTGGGTTGATTAATACACTGAGGCATCACAGAAAGAAACAAACTTGATATTTTGGTCCATCTATGCAGAGATGTGAGAGATGCACCAAGAATGCTGATATACCAGGACTAGGAGACCTCCAGTTGAGCTGGTGTTCATGCCTGTAATTGTTACTTTCCGATTCCACGTTCAGATGGACAGAAGCCTGTAGGAGAATATCAAACTTCCACTAAGACCTTTTCAAATAATAATTACTCTGTAGCAGTGCTGTGAAATCTGTTATTAACCTGAGGCCAAAGGCCACTCTGTTAATCAGTCAGGGCTCATTCTATCAAAAGAAGCTGGGGCTGATTGCTGGTCTAATCATAGGGTGACAGCAACTGTCAGATGTGACATCTCTACTAGAATAAAAACAGCCCTAAGGGCTCAACTTTGTTGTGAGAGCTACAAGACAATGGCTCTTCTGCTGAGGGATTTTGTGTTGGACACGGCAAAGTGACACTTCCATGACTTATCCATGTGGTGGCTCCTGGGCTCCGAGTGGAACATCTCCCTGCCCTGAGGGCTACAGCAGGTAGGAGTGTGTGACAGCACAGGAGCAGGGAGTGATGTGCTCTCTCACAGGGACACCCTTTCAGGTGGCTTTCAGTGTCTCTGCCCCAGTAGCTACTGAGAGCTGAGAGCAATAAAAGCAGAAATCAGGGCTATGCTGCCCCTCATCCCCTGCCTTTGCCTCTCCCAGCCCTGGTGATATCCCTGCCTTTACTGACAACCAACACAAACTCAGCTCAGGTCCCAGGCAAGCTCTTGCCAAGGAAGAGCCTGTTCCAGGGTGCAGAACAAAGTTAGTACATGGAGGAAAGAAAACCAAGAGTAAAGTGCCTGAGAGCTGGGAGGGGACAGAGTTACTGAAAAGCAACAAAAATGGGAGAATTAGGCTGGGGGGAGGCAATTGAGTTGTAAAGGCACATCAGTGTGCAATTGAAGGAGAGAATGGACTGGCTGCTCATTATAGAGAAGGTTTTGCCCTTGAACCAACACATTTTCACCTGCCCTGGGTGAGCTCCACCTCAGGTTCACCAAGCAGAGACTCTAAAGGGAAAATATAGCAGCCCCACATCGTTTACTTTCAGTTGCTTTATTGAAATTCTCTCCATCTCCCCTCATCTTCTGCTTGCATTACCAGATAACCCAGTCTCATATTCATCTGTCTCTAAAAGATTAAACTGTCCCCTGGAAAAGGCCATCACATCCTAGAGGAGGACATCCCATTTCCACTCCATGCCCTGTGAAACAGTCCCTGCAAAGTTTTTCAGATTCACAAGTCCTCACCATGATAAGAAATCTTCTGGCTGGAAAAGAGAGCAAAGCCTAAGTGAGAGGTGCCAGTAGGTTCCTGTCCCGTGTGGCACAAAACCCCATCTGCATGGGGAAGGGAGAGTGAGGGATCACCCAGCCCTGACCAGAGTGGTGGAACTCAGCAGCTTTGCAGGCTCTGTGGGGCAGGGCTGAATTCCTGGGGCTCAGATTGAAGGGAGGAGAGGATAAACACCGCTGTGAGACACAGAAGTATGGGGGCTGCTGCCCATGGCTTTGTGAGAAAAGCAGCAGCAGACACCTCCCTGCCATGCCTGGGGGTCACGAGGACACAGCCACACTGCTCCTTTTCACTGCTCATTCTCCCTGGGAGCTGGAGCTTTAGCCACGCTCCTCGTGTGCTCCTGACCTTGTTTCCCAAGATTGTCTGCAGCCTCCAATCTCTGCCTCCTGTTCACAACAGCAATTTCCTTCCCATTGCTGAGGTCCAGTCCCTGTCAGTCATCCCCGACCTCCCCCTTTCCCCTCCCTCCCAGGGCACACACAGCTATACCAAGCTGCACATAAATCTCAGGGTTTGGGTTATTTTTTTCCCTTTTCAGATCCAGACCTTGGCTCAAACTCTCACTATCACCCTCATTTTATCCCCACTCTTGACAGCAGAAACTTCACACTCTGTCCATTGCTTGGCAGGTGTATTACCCAGATGTCACAGACAACCATCTGCACCCTGCCTGCTGCACTAGCCTGGCTCCTGGCTGGTCTCCACAGCTCCTGAGCATTTCCAGGGCCACAGCCTTGTTTCCTGAAACCATTTCAGCAGCTCAGGAATGCCCCCACATCCAGCAGTGCAGCAGGAAGCATCCCTTCCCTTCCTTCCCCATGCACATCCCCCTGAAACAGGGCAGCCCCACCAGAGTGAGGGCTCCTCATGGGGTTTTCTCCATCTGCTTTGTCAACAAGAAGTGAGGCCAAAAAATCCACCAGAGCCACACTTGAACCATTCCTCTGCTCTCACAGCACAGTAACACATGCAGAGCCTCACACTCCCCCACCAAAAGCCACAAATCCAACTCATTAAAAGCCAAACTCTCCCAACAAACCTGCTCAGGCTTGGGGGGAAATGCTGGAAGTGCACGACAGCAGGCTGGCACTGTGACTTATTACTTTGTCATACTGTAAATATTGCAGAGACCATATGGATTTTCAATACCTGAGCACAACTCTGCCATTAATATCAAATTTAATAAGATATTATATGCATGACAATCACAGGGAGGAAATGCAAAGCTCAGAGACTGCCTGGTGGAGCTGTGCACAGTTTGGTTTTGCCATAAAAAAGTCAGAGGAAGCCATAATGAATCATTTAGCTGACAAATTTTCTCTCTTTTTCTCTTTGCAAATTATCTGCCAGCAGATCACCACTTTCTCAGGTGTGTCCATTATTTGGAACTCGTCAGGGGACAACCACTTATGTGTCTAATCATGGGCCATTGCTGAGGGATGTGCTGTGGGTGTGCATCACAATGAGCATGGGCAGATTTGAGCGATTCTCTGGGTCCCGTGCTGTGGTTCTCTCTCCTGACTGGATGAGATGGGTTGGAAGCCAGGGTGGATGTTCAGGACTGTGCATCAGGAATTNGTGCTGTGGTTCTCTCTCCTGACTGGATGAGATGGGTTGGAAGCCAGGGTGGATGTTCAGGACTGCTGTGGTTCTCTCTCCTGACTGGATGAGATGGGTTGGAAGCCAGGGTGGATGTTCAGGACTGTGCATCAGGAATTTGTGTAGCATGGCTTTGAAGAGTAGCTACAAGCAGACCTGTGCAGTATCTGGATCACTCCATTGCAGCCTCGTGGCAGGTCAGGGTTTCCTGGCTGTGGGGAAGGCAGAACATCTGTGGCTTTCTCTGACCTTGCTCTGCACCTTCCGGTCCTGCAGCACCAGAATCCAGAGCAGAGCTTGCCCTGGCAGGGATAGAAACCTGCACTGAAGCCCACACAGCACTGGCTGCTTTCCTGGCTAGGGAGGCTGAAAGATTTGCTCCTGTAACCTCCTAAATCCAGCAGCCTTGGTGACAAAGAGTTTCACTGAGTTTAGGCCATCTTAGCCAGTGCTAAGCTGGAGATAATAACCCCTCGCTTTGCCTCCTGAGGGTATTTTCTCTTGCTGAGAGGACCAAAATGCAAGAATCTGATAGAAAGTACCTTCCTTTCCACATCCTCCCTATCCCTTTCCCGTGTCTGTGCTGGCTGGGGGCAGCAGGAAGGCAGTGCCCTTTGAGTATCTGCAGTTTCTAGGAAGCTTGCAGTGACCATTTGCATAATGGGCTGTGCTCCCTGGTGCAGAGTGTGACAGGAATCGCTTACACACACTTTATTACAGATTTAATATAGTGCCTTTCACCAGAGTCAAACACAGAGCCAGGCAGGAAAACAAGCCCCTCGTGAAGCTCATGGATAAGCACATAAAGCAAGAATAAACTGAGATTAGGCAGGGTGGGAAAAATAGCATAAAAGAACTTGAGTTAGGTTTTAAATGAGTTGATGAGCCCGTGGCTTGGCTGTCTGAAGGGAGATTTCTGCCAGACTGCAGAGCACAAGAGAAAAGGCTCTGAGAGTGGAATTTGAAAGTGGTGACAACATAGCCAGCAGGAATTAACCTGACAGTGCCTGCACCCAGAAAATCCAGTGCCTGCCCAGCAGCAGCAATGATCACGAGCCCTGCTCCTTTCCATCAGGAGCCTCCCAGCTGTGCTGGAGGGGGTCAGGAGGAAGATAGATTCTCCCCATTTTACATCCAGGGAAACTGAGGCACAGAGCGATGGGGTGACTTGTCCCAAATCATCAGTGAGGAATCCAGATGAAAAACCCCATCTCATGACACCCAGACCAGTCTTTTATTGTCCCTGCTGACAGTTCCAAACTGGCAGCTGGACAGCCTGTAACTCACAGGGCTGCAGAAAGGGAAGGAAAAGTGTCTTTTAGAAATCATTTTCATCTAAAGCTCAACCCTGGAGGAATAATGGGCACCACAAAGGCACTCAATAGTTGCAACAGCTGCATTAAGCCAGACAATTTCTCAGTGGAACACAGAAGCAGCCAGGTAAACACCTCACTTTCCTTAAGTTTCAGGCAGGATAATTTTGTTCCTCTCACAGCTGCTGGGCCAGTTTGGGTGGCTCTGAATGGTATTACTGATGTGCCCTGGGGGCAGAGCTGCAGGTGAACAGAGGAGGCCACAAGCTGTGTAAATACACCCGAGACTGTGGGAAAGAGGGGAAAAAGAGGGACAGAAATTGCCTTTTTGAAACCAGTTTCCCATGACAACATCTGAATGGTACAAGATAAGGATAGTCACCAGCCCCCCC
>VZTB01008536.1:267550-334639 GCA_013397245.1 Thryothorus ludovicianus | reverse complement strand
ACAATAAAAAATAAAATAAAAAGAGGATGGCAACAGGGAGAAAAGCTTTTCAGTCAGGTTAGAAAAGCTATTACAAGCAGAACAAGCTTCACTTGTAAAGCTGGATACAGCTGTATACAACTGCCCCCAGTGCAATCAGCTGCAGCTTCACTGATTTGGGCTCTTCAATAAATAACTTCAAAAAAGTTAAGGCTAAATTTGAAAATATTTACAAAGCTTTCAGTGAACCATATATTAGTGCCTGGCTCCAGGAGATCTTTTTTTCTTCTTTCTGGTCCCACCTGGCTGACCTCTCCTGCAGCCTTCTTTTGAGACATCCAAGAAATCAGATTTCTCTCGCCGTTTTCGAACCCTGTGGCTGGTGAGGTCCAACACACTCATCTTGTTTTATTGTTTTCTTGACTGTTTTGTCTAAATCTTGCCTGCAGCATCGCTAGGGAAAAGATTAGACAAAAAAAAAAGAAAAAAGTATGGTGCTACATTATTAAATTATAATAATTTGCAGAATGGAGATCTGGAGAGGGAAAAAAAAACATCTAAAAGGGGTTTGTTTATATTGAAACTCTCCAGCCCTTTGTTTATCCTTCTGAGATATGTTTGGATGGAAATGAAAACAGAAGAGACAACTTCTACTGGGCAGATTTCAGGCTGGTAGAAAGATTGAACGTTCCCTCCCAGCATCAGCAACAGCGTCCACACACTCCAGTGCTGGATGGTTCAGTTTCCCTCAGAGAAACCAGTTCTGCTGAAGGCATTAAGACCATTCTGGACACAAATAAAAATTATTTGTAGGTAATAAAGGCTGAGGTGACTGGGATTGTTCAGCTGGAGCAGACTGAGGGCAGAGCTCCCCGGGGGCTGCAGCTCCTCCCGAGGGGCAGCTCCCATCTCTGCTCTGGGCCAGGGACAGCACCCAGGGAACGGCTGGAGCTGGGCCAGGGCAGGCTCAGGCTGGAGCTCAGGGCAAGGTTCTTCCCCCAGAGGGTGCTGGGCACTGCCCAGGGAATGGGCACGGCCCCGAGGCTGCCAGAGCTCCAGGAGCCTTTGGACATCCCAGGGATGCCCAGGGTGGGATTTTGGGGGGTCTGGGCAGGGCCAGGGGCTGGGCTGGGTGATCCTGGGGGGCCCTTCCAGCTCAGGAAATTCCATAATCCTGTGATTCTAAGGATCAACAGGCCCCTTGCAATGTGTGGGCTGTGACAGAGCCTGTGCCAGAGGTTCCGCTGGGGCTCAGTGAAATAAAATCCACTTCTGGAAATTGCTGATAAATAAAAGCAAGAGATCTTAAAGACTAAGTTAATACATGAATGAAATAACAGTTGGGAGCTGGAAATGAAGCCTAGATTTTTGTATCTCAGGAATGGGAGACAGCAGAGACGGATTTATCTTAAAATGTAAAGACACAGAGTGACAGAACCTAAAAATAAAATCTCATTCTTAGCTGTGCTGAATAATAAACAATTAGCAGCATACAGCTGGGAACACCACTTGGGCTGTGAAAAACACACAGGCAAAAAGAATCAAAAACCTGTGGAAGGAGCAATAAATTTGCTCTCTGTCTGCATATAAACCAATGCTGAAACCACTCAGAAGTGTCAGGAGACCCCTGAGCAGAGGAAAGGATACAGAACTGAGCTGTGCACAAAGTTCCTTTAAAAATAATTGTAACAGCTAACTGCCCAGGAGCAATTGCCTGAGTGATTCCTACCACAAATACGGGCACACAAGACCTGAAATAAACAGGTTAGAGATGAGACCAGGCTGAAATCATCCTTCCCACAGATCCAGGAGAGATCCTCAGCCCTGCAGCTCCCTGATCCCACACACTCCCCAGAGGAGGAACCTGACACATGGCACACCAAGGTTAAAGCTACTGCAAATCAATAGCTCCAGCCTAACTTAGATATCACTTGATAATGAGAAAATTTACCTCTTCACGTGTCAATTTCCTCATATGTAAATGAAGGACTATGATTAGACACCAAGGTGATGACACTTGGGCAAGGCAGGGATATTTTTAAAATAATTTCCTTCTGCTGCATACACCTGAAAGCTAAAAGGTAAATGGGTACAGCCTGATTTTAATAAGAGCTGAGTAGGAGTTTTAGGACAATACAGAATTCCTTTTCAATGTATACACAAATTTGGTAACTCTAAGGCAGGTACTCCTCATTTTCCATTCAACAAACCCAGGGTTACACAGGTTATTGAAAGAGGGAGTTTGGAGCAACCACCACATTTAAGGGTGGATTTAACATTGAAACATATTTGAGTTGATTCTGAGCATCCTACCTATACACAACCTGTTATTTAATAAAAGTTTTTAACATATTAATGCTAGCACATTAACAATATTAATAATAGAATATAAATATAATGTTCAGCCTGGAGAAGAGCAGACTGAGGTCAGAAACTGAATTTAAGAGACCACAAGCAGAAGTTGCGTCCTGGTTCATTAGAGATGAAGAAGAAGAGCAAACAGTTTTAGCAACACACAGACAACACATTGTGCCATTATCAGCCACTGAAATCCTGCTTTCCCCACTAAAATTCTAATTAATTACCAAGATAGAGCACAGAGTGAGAATGCTTCTTCCTAGGGAAGATCACGCTTCCTGCTACTGCATTTCCCTCTGCCTGCCTGGCTGGGAATATTCAGCACCTATCACAGCATCAAATGAGTTCCTGCCCATGTCATATTATTTACAAAAGCTTTCACACAGCCCCGGTGTGCTGGGACTGTGACTGATAATAAACTCTAGTCTGACATATCAATGGCTCAGGGAAACTTCCTATTGCAATTTTCAACACAAAATGAAACATCCTAGCAGAAGTCAAAGCTGGAGGAATCTGTTCTGAGGGGAATGATTTCAGGTAATTCATCATTATGAAATGAAGATGCAAAAGCCATTGAAGTCTCCCGGAATGATACAAATAAACCCATGCTGTAAAGCCCATGATCAGTGAGGGGTTATATTCAGCAGTACTTGGTCCAATAAATATTAAGATATTCAATCACTGCTCATATATCACAGTTCCCTTTCAGGGTGTGTGGCAGGAGCTTCTCAGAGCAACTGGGACTCAGAGCTGCTTCCCTGGCATTTCCCTCTGGAGTTTCCCTTTGCCCTCAGTACCAGGAACAGAAAACTGGAGAACTGAGCACTGTAGACAGAAATTCAACCATTGCTCTCAAAACTTGTCCATCAGGCTTTTCTTCACTGCTCTTTCTGCCTTGGGCTTTGCTGGATGTGAGTAGAAGCTGGTAGATGCTTTCAGAAATGCAAATTGGTCAAAAAGTGTAGACCCAAGCGGAAAAATTTACAAATATTGTGTAATAAATCTGCATGAAGCATCCTTGAATAACTGTGAGTGAAACAGAAAGCCTTCTAGGCTTGAATCAAACATTTCTGCTTGCCTGGAATGTGAAATATATTGCTTTATTGACTGGAGATGTGAAGCTACAAACCAAAAGCTTTTTGGAATTGCTCTAATCAGCACTCAGGGCACTGATGAGCTGATGGAATCCCCAACCCCAACAAGTCTAGTGGGTACTCAGTGCCCTTGTCCATGCCAGGAAGTGCTCATTCTCCCAGCTACCAGTGACAGGACAAGAGGAAACAGCCTCAAGTTACACCAGGGCAGGTGAGACTGGATATTAGGGAAAATTTCTTCATCAAAAGGGTTGTCCAGCCCTGGCACAGGTTGCTCAGGGCAGTGGTGGAGTCATCATTCTTGGAAGGGTTCAAAAAACATGTGGATATGGTATTTGGGTACCTGGGTTAATGGTGGTTTGGCTGTGCTGGGTTCATATTTGAACTCAATGACCTCAGAGGGCTTTTCCCACATAAATGATCCCACAATCCCACACCTGAACCCTCATGAGGTCAGCAGGAAAAGTGTCCCAGTTCATGGAGGAAATGCTTGTTCCAAAGGCTGCTTTGTGGGAAGAAAAGCGTTTCATGCCCTGCATTCCCAAACTTTGAAAGTCAGCCTAACCTTGGGGGTCCATCTCTGCTCCCTGAAATAAGACAGCTCTTCAATTCTTTGGTCAGCCTTGGGCTGGGACTGGTTTGGGACCAGAACGTAGATGGGGTTTGTAGATGGCAAGGTGTGTAGGAAAGGCAGCACGGAGATATCCAGCTGAAAACCCACGAGCTGATCCACAGCAAAAGCAATGTCCTCACCCAGAGCTGCCTGGAATGCTGGAGTTACACAACACGTGGCAACTTCAGCTCGACTTCCCAGGGGATGGGATTTCCTCCTCCTTAACTCTCACTGCACCTGATCTGTCCCCAGCCAGTGCCATTGATCTCACGTGTCTGCTCACATTCCTGCTGCAGGGGGTCACTCAAATGGATCTTTAAGGAAATTTCCCTAGACCAGACTCAGATGACAACTGAGTTACAGCTCAGCAGATTTTGCACCCTGAGACTGGTGGCCCATTGGTGTGACTATGGACAGTTTTGAGCGCAGTAAGAGCAGTAAATATCTGGCTCCCTGAGACTTGCTGAGTGTATCTAAAGAGAAACTATTCCTTTCTTCCAGAAATGCCTGGGTTTGTGTTGAGTGGCAATCTCTGTCACTGTACCAGGTAAGCAGGGCAGAGAGCCCTGTGCTGGATAAAGGTCCCCATTCCCTTTGCACAAACAGAAGGTGACAGGTTTGTCCATCTCGAGCCAGCAGAGGCTCCATCAATGTCCTGCAGCCCCTCTGAGGCCCAAGTGCTGTTCCACTCTCTCCCATTGCTATTCCAGGGAGCACGGGCAGCTCAGCTCCACCTGGCAGGGCTAAAAGTGCAAACAGCACCTGCCAGGTACCACGGGAGAGCCCTGCCCTGAGGAGATCAGGGAGGGCACACCTGGGGACTCCAGAATGGCATCTCAGCCCAGGAGCAGACAGGACACTGGGATGCACACAACAAAGGAATATTTAGAGATGAAGACAGGCAGCTAAAGAAATAGTGGACAAACCCTCTGATTCTTAAGTGATTGTGTTGGAGAAAATAAATCCTCTCTGAAGCTTGTGTGACTTTCACTCCTTAGTTTCATGCTTGGAAGTTCAGCTCTTTCTTCCACAACATACTGACAGAGGATTTTCAGTTCACTGGCTCCCAGGGATCCCTGAAGAGAGATGTGATGGCACAGGTGTCCTGTCCTCACTGGTACCCAGCAGCATGTCAGAACATTAAAAAGATGTTCCAGAGAGGGAAAGAGAAAGGACCAGCACAAATCCTGCATTTCCAGTCAGGCACTCTGCAAGTTAACTCAGATGACACAGCTTCAGATGGAAACGTTTCTTTTTTATTCTGTGTCTAATGCAGATGAAGAGTAATACATATGGAACTTGTTTTCCAGCAGCAACTTGTGAAGTAGTCAAAGTTTTGAATCTAGGGCAAGTAAATCAAGCAGAAATAAAGAAGAAGGACATGCAAGCTGTAGTTGTCCTTCTCTATCACTGAGCAGGAGATCTCTGGGAGGGCAGAGCAGGGGCTGCAGCACCACTGAGCCTCTCCCTGAGCAGCCTCACTGCCACCAGCTCTGAGCCCTGGCTTGTGGGACAGAGACACAGACAATGCAATTATCTGAGAAAAAAAACATTTCAAGGCAATTAAGAGAAATCTAATCATGTAGCTGACCCAGCAGTGCTGGGAAGAAAACTATTGTTTTAGTAAAAGAGTTTCCCTTGGCTTTTCTGCCTTTCCCGGTGTGGGGAATTAGGGCAGTGTCTGATAGAGATATTTTAAAAAAACACAAGAACCCCAAGAAAAACTAAAAAAGAGACTGGGCAGAACAAGGGAGGTTGGAAATTTAAGACTTTATCTGTCTAAAAGCTTTGGAAATATTATTCATAGCCCTGAACTGGTAAATACTAAGATATTTAAATAAACCTCCATTAACTCCTCTGTCATTAGATGAAATTCTTTCCCAGATGCTATTCATTTCCCTCTGTACCAAAACTCTGATTATACTCAGTGGGGGACCTTATGGTATGACAAATAACTGAAATGGTTGGGGTTTCATTTATTAAGGGTAAGTCTAAAAAGATAAAACTGGTTTCAGAAGGAAATGTGCTTACATAAGCTGAGCAGACCAAACTACTGCAAATGACAGTAAATCTAAAAATTATCTGAACACCACTCTTCCTGCAGCCTTGAAAAGCCTGCCTAATTTTTCTTTTAAATGGTTTATTAAAGCTTATTACATTTTTAGGCATGTCTGCTGGTTCAGCTAGTCCAGGGGCACAGCAAAGTCTGGTCCACACATCTGAGAACTCCTTCCCTTGTAAGATCTCCTCTGGTTTTCCAAGCATTAGGAGCCCTGGTGGGTCACTGAGTTAATCTGGAACCAAATGACCAGAGGACAGGCCTGGATGGACAGAGGGAGGGCTGAGGGCTGTCTGGCTGTTCCTGCTTCCTTTTCATAGCTGCAGGGCTGGGAATTGCTGACCCTTCCTTAACTGAGCACCCTCCCACGGGCTAAGGCAGTAGGGACAGGAATTCTCATCCTGATGGGAAGAAAAATAAGCAGGGAATCGTTTTCCTCAGCTAAAAGCTGCTGCAATAGAGTTCACTCCTTAGTGAAAAGCAAAATATGGCTTCCTCCTTTTCTCACAAAGCCATTCAGGATTTTTTCCTGTGTTTACTTGAGAATCTCCTTGGGAGGAACTCAAAAGTCCCAGAGTAAAAAAAAAAAATTGCTGCTCTACCACAGCAATCCTGGAAAGAGAGGCAGAGGCAGGATCCTGGTGAACTTCAGTGGGATAGCACGAGCTGAAGTGCACAACAGTAAATAAGCAGGGAATTTTTGAGTAAATACTAGAGCAGCAGCAGCCCCTCCTGCCTGCTCCCCCTCGCTGTCTTGTGAACTGAGAGCATCTGTCCACATCTCCCCGTGCCAGAAGGATTACCACAGAAAGGAATTTACATTCTGTCAATTAAAACACCATCAAGCCAAGGATTAAAGTCACAAACACATGAATTAGAGAAGGTGCCAAGGGACTCTACCTATCTATCTTTCATGACTTTTTGAAGCACATGATACAGGAGCATTAAAGGCACCTTTAATCTGCTACAGGGACGTGCATGGCATTCATTTAGAGGGGTGGCAACCAGCACAGGGCAAGCACAAGCCAGGATTGGCATTTGTGTCCCTCTCAGACTTCATGCACAAGTTGTACTTCCCTCAAAGTAAAGTGATCATAAAGCATTGAATATTACCAGGACAGGCACTAAAACACTGCCCCCAAAACTGCTGAAAGTGCTTCATGCAAGGGATCAAAATAAAAAACTGGGCAAAACTTAACTGACCACCAACACTGAGGAGAAATTGGGCTTCTCAGGGGTTATTCCCCCAGCGCTGGGTCTAGGACCAGGCACCAGCATCTCCCACATCAATTCCTGCTGAATTTGTGTTAAAGCTTATGAGAATGAGGATGCAAGCTACAAGTGGTGTGCAAAACAAGGGAATAAAACACCCCAATTTGTTCCCAAGGTGGTGGTGAAGGAATGGGTTCAGCCCCTGTGCCAGGTTGCCCATCAGGAGGTGAATGTGCTGATGGTTTTGTGTTTTATGGCCTGAGCTAACGCTGCTGGGGTTTACACTGACTAAGGTGCAGCAGATGGCAGGAGGGTTTCCACGTTGTATCCAGGCTACATTTCCAATCCAAAGGGCAGCATTTGGCTTCACTAAAGAAGAGGAAGGAAAGAAGTTCAGGTTGTTCTGTACTGCAGTGCAGAAAGACCAAAACATTTTGATTTCATCATAAGTTACCTTCTGGGTTTGTTCAGTGCACAAATTGGCCTTTCTTCCCTCATGACTAGTGGCAGGCAGAGCAAAAATGCTATGGAATAGAATAAGAATGGCATCTTTTGTCTCATAACTGCCCTCATATCATTTGGGTAAGAGAGTGTGATAGAAAAGTCACTGTAGGAGCTTAAAAGACTGAGTTTATCCCCTGGTTCAGTCTCCAGCTTTCTGCACAGTGCTCAGAACCACAATTCCTCTCACCTCAAATGAAGCAACAATCCCGTCTTTTACATCCTACACACATTGTCAATTTTTCGTGGGAGGAACTGTGAACATTTTGTGTACTCTGCTCAGGAGCAGCATCTCGAGCTGCTATCTTAATTCCCCATAATAAATGAGAGTGTGAATTGGCACAGGGCAGGGTTTGTTCTCTGGGCTTGGCACACCCTGCTCACCCCAGGCTCCCAGCCCTGTGGCTTCCACGGGAGCAAAGGCTGTCTAATTACAGTCAGGGCAGATTATGGCAATTTGATTGCAGGCTTGGCTCTGATGGTTCCCCAGTGCTGCTGAGAGAAGAGAAGGAGTACAGGCGCTGTCCTGTGGAGACTGCGATACAAATGAGGAGAGAGAAGATGGAAAACCCACAGTGGAGAAAAGGGACAGTGGCTGCAGCCTCAGGGTCATTAGTCTGTATATTTTAATAATGATGAAGTGGCAGCAGCTTGCCCAGCAAAGGTCAAAAATTGTGTGCTCCAGAGATGAAGGGAAACAAAGGAGTTGTACACTTTACCAAAATTCTTATTTTTAATCTGCAGCACCTCCATTTACCTCAATGAATTTACTCATCTTGAGCTTAATTTAAGTGCAGGCTTCAGCTCTGGGCACAGCAATGGGTCCAGAACTGAGGCAGAAGGAGCAACTTGTACCATAATAAGCCCTGAGCATCTACCCAGTGTGGCTCTGTGTGAGCAGACCCTGCCACATGAGGAGCCCTGTCTGCCCTGCTCCTCATCTCTGTCCCCTGTGTCCCCAGTCCTGCATTCATGGGACTCTCACCACCCTCTAAGCTCTTCTCCTTCTGTCATTTTTACAAGAGGATCTAAAGCACAGAGCCCTGGAGCCTTTAATCACTAGAGGCTGAGTCCAAGCCCAAGTCACACTGGTTTTTTAGATCCCTACAGTAGTAAATCATCCAACACAGCACACATTCCAAATACCCCAAAAAAAAGGCCAAAACTCACTGTTCATACTCCCTCTGAACCCTCTGCTGGTATCTCTGTCACTGTCCCACTTCTGCCAATTGCAATGACAAAACCCAACAAACTCAGGTGCTACTGCTGGGAAAGAAAAGAGCCTCTTCCTCCTGCCTTCCTCTCTGCCCTGCCCTTACACTCCCAGCACAGGTGCAAACTGCCTGCAAGCTCCAGAGGAGTTTTTTTCCTCTGGTTGTGGTCACTTCACCACCCAAGAGTTATCCCTGCTCTGAGGACTGAGCTGCTGCCAAACCTCTCCAAGCTTCCTGCTGCCCCCTTGAGCGCTGAGAAGAGCAAAGTGACCAAGCAGGAAGGTCCCCACTGCTGCAGCCACTGATGGTTCCCTTCCTTGGCATGAGCCATGGCACAACTCCTGGCTGCCAGCCCTGGGAAAAGGGAGAGCTGTGGGATGGAGCATCCAGCACTGCTCACTCAGACATCCCACAGAAAAACGAGTGGAGTTTCACCCCTTCCCCCAGCCCAGAGGGAATGGATTTGTTGGATTACTTTTTTATTCACATGTGCTTCATCAGGAAATAATTCTGATGAGGGCTTTGAGGCAGGGAAGCAAAAAAGCAGCACTGGTTTCTTCTTTGTGCCCCAGGGCTGAGCTGCTGTTTGTCTGTGGTACCCATTTTGTACCTCAGCACCTCCTGGGCTCACTGACATTGCACCAGGTCACTTGGTGGCAATGAGTGGCATCACACACCTCGGTAAAGCACAGGGCTTTTTTCCCTCTCCTTGCAAACCAAATTTTCACAGGAACAGGATGTGAAAGTCACTGGAGTTGCTGGTCCCTGTGTGTGGGAGACAGCTTGTGCCTTCGAGTTGCTGCTGCCTGGAGAGGATGTGAAGGTGAAGTTTAAGAGACTAACTCCCAAAAACATTGTAAATTACAGCCTTGCTAGAGGAGGATACAATTCCATCACCCCTGGCCTCCTGTTTTCCATAAAAATTGTCTTTAAGCAAAATATTACAGCCCAAATTAAATCATATGCAAAACACACAGCAGCCCCCTCTCTGCATTTTTGAGTGGTGCTACACTGAGGCACCTCTAAATTCAGTGGAGTTACATCCCTTTTCCTCAGTGAAATCCATGGGGTTTGGACTGACCCCTACTCCTAAAGGCAGGAAAGCTGCAGCCATTCACCCCAGGGTTGGTTTTGGCTTCCTACACCCACATTAGCTCTTCAGTGCAGCATTCCACGATATTAGGTGCTTTCCTCGAGGAATGAGTGATGAAGACACTTAGAGAGACATTTACAGCACTTCAGTTGACAATTTTCTGGGTTGATTGTGCACCTCCCTCCTAGCAGAGGTCTCTGCACCACAGATGGTGTTTTACATATAGCAGTAAAATGACATAGTTGGAACTGCAGCATATGTGCCTTTGCTGTGTCTCTGCATCCCAGGCAAGTCCACCGGGTTTCCAGCTCGCTCCCATTTTGCAAAGCTCAGCTTAACAGATGGGATGCTGGCCTCTTGTTCTTCCTTCAGCTGATGGAAAGGATTGCAATTGTAGAATGGAGAAAAAGAAAACGAGCAGGACCTTGCTCATGAATGTTTTATTTCCCTCCGATACAAAGCCATGGTTCTGCAATGTCATAAAATTGCTGTTATCTCTTCCCCAGTGTCCCCCAAAATAAATTGGCAGGGACCACTTTCATGGGTTTCCACATGAGAGAATCCTGTAGGTTGTTTGGTGTTTTAAGCTTGTGAAGTATTTCCCACCTGATTCACTGAGGGTTATTACTGAGGGGAATTTAGCACTGCCTAAATTTCCTGGATTGTCCATTCTGGGAATGTGATGTTCTCCCCAGCTGCAGACCACTCCAGCAGGGACTGGGAGCGATCATTTCCCAGAGCTGTTCACCCTCAGCCAGGAGGGAAGGGCAGAAGGCCAATTCCCACCTGGACAGTGCCTGCTCCAGCAAACCCTTCTGCAGTGGGAGCGTGCTCTGATGGAAATCTGGCTGAGGTTTACAGGGAAGGAGCTCCCCTGGCTGAGGGTTGGTGCTGTGCTGGAGTCAGGGACCCTGCCAGACCCTGAACGCTGATCCAAGAGGCACTGCAGACACCATCAGAGGATGATCCTCCCCAGGACAGCCACAGCACAAGAACAGATGGGATTGAGATCAAGATATGAAACTTGTTAGCCCGGCTTAACCTTTAATAAAATTGATCTCGGCCTACTCACAGCTGGAAAACACACCAGGAATGTTCTGGAGGGAGTTTGGGGCAAGTTCCACGGTCTCTTTTCCAGTTCTTCCATGCTGATACCCACCCAAAGAAATTACATTTCCTCCTTGAGAGGGAGAGCAAAGGCTGAGCTCCCTCCTGGAGCAGCCCTGGGGTCAATGTGCCCCACAGAGCCACAGCTCCTGGGTGCCTCCAACAGAGTCCTTGTGACATTCCAGCCAAGAAACACCCAGCAGAGCTGTGCCTGCCTTGACAGCCTTTGTTTCTGTGAATTCCCCAGGGACGAGGCACCACTGGACTCCTGTCCAGGCAGGGAGAGAGGCAGAGCAGCATTTGCTGGGGTCAGCTTTCAAACCTCTCCCCTGCACAGACCTGGCTATTCCTGGGCCTGTCTTACAGCCTTGTCACCCTTCCCTCACACAGACACAGCATTTCACTCTACCTTCAGTTTTAAGGGTGCAGTAGCAGGGGGTATAAACCATGCAAACACTCTGTATCTCTTTGTATTTTCAGCTGACTGCTCAAAATTTAGTCCACACTAAAATATTCCTGAGGAGGCAGCAGAACTTCCCTATCCTTTTACTTCTGATACCCAAGGAAAATCAAGATACAGCTGAGTTGATGCAATGACATCAGCTCATATTGCTGTTGTCTCACACTGTTTGGCAGTTTTTAATCTCAAAACTCCAGCTTTCAGAGCCATGTGATAACGCTCAGAAAATATAGGAGGATAAATGCAAGTGTCTCTACCCTTTCACTGGGGAGAAAAAATTAAAAATTGAATCCCTGTGACCCATTCCAGGCTCTGAAAAGATACAACAACAAATGTCTGGATCTTCCCTTTCTTCATTAAGGAAAAAAATGTCTATTTTGGAAGAAATCTTTTGATTTTAGAAGCAGTTCACTCATGAATGCTCAAGGTTGGCAACTTCAGCCCTCCCCTATATTCCAGGAGCATATGACAAGGAGACTTGCTATATCAGCTAACTTGTAAACACTGAAAACTGTCTGTATTTATGTCGAATAATCACTTTTGCAGGGCAAGCAAAAAACAAAGCTCATGGTGCTCAAAAAAAATGGGGAGGGGGGGCAAGCTGAAATCAATACACCTTTAGTTCTCTTGTCTCAGCAAAAGGAGAGTCTCAGGCAGCTTTTTAACACTTTCCCATTCTAAGGAAGATGAGATATAACTCCAAACTGATCTGTGTCTTGTCATGCCTGTTCCCATTAATTCTCTGATCTGATTCGAAATGTTGTGACAACAGCTGAGGCCCACGTCCAATAGATTTAAAAACAAGAGATGGGGATGGTAAAATATGAAGACTGATGGCAAGTGCAGTGTGTGGGTAGAGAAGAGCAGGATCCCTGCTCCCCAGGGGCCCATGCCTTGTGAGATCCATCAGCTGATGGGCACAGGACAGCCACCAACATCTCCTCACAGCCCTGCTCACCTCCACTGAGAGGGAGGAAACACAGCACTTTTCCCACCTCATCAAAAGTCAGAGAATGGTTTAGGTTGGAAAAGACCTCCAAGATCATTGATCCCAGCTCTCCTCCCAGCACTGCCAGCTCCAGCACAAGCCCATGTCCCCAAGCACCACATGCAGATGTTCTCTGAACCCTTCAAGGATGGTGATACCATCCCTTCCCTGGGCAGCCTGCTATAAATGAACCACAAAGCCTCTACATCCAAATCCCGGGTTTTTTTCCATTCTCCCTGGATGCCTCCTAGTCCCCAGAAAATGCCAGAGCTTTGTGGTGCTGCAGGCTGAGGAAATCAGAGCCAGGCTGCCAGCTCAGCTTCCTCAGCCTCTAACATATGCAGGTAGCACCACTGGTGCCTATGATGTCACCCCAGGATTAGCATGCTGATTAACAGCTGGTTTCTTGCCATTCTAATAGGCTCTAAATACCTCTCCTAGGAGCTTCTAGCAGGAATTGGATTTTGGAAGGGGTGGGAGTGAATATTTTGTATTCACAGGGTCTTCTTCACACCCATAGGATATTCAATAATTCTCAGTAATTGTCCTACACTTTATATTTAAAGCTCACTGTTTTCAAAAAGCATTTCATTGGCAGGGGCTGATGCAGTCTCTGTCCCCCATTCCTGGCTCCCCCTTTTCCCTCTTGAATTATTGATCTTTGAGCAGAACAGGATTTGTCTTCATTATACGTGAGCTGCAATCACCACAGATATTAGTGTAAGCTCGTGGTGGCAGATTGATTAGTTCCTTGCATATGGAAGCAGGGGGTCCTTCCCATGGCTTTATCAGGGATCCCCAGAGCCAGATGTTCTTTAAAGGACAAAAAAATGGAAATTAGATTTCAGTTAAATACATCAGAAACTAGATTAGGTGTTGTTATTTGAAAATGTCAAGCTTGGGGGAAGAAAGTTCCTCAAAGGAATAAAAAGATTTTGTGTAGAAATACTGGTGGCATCACTCCCTGCTTCAGTGGTTTCCAAGTGGGAAAAACTTGAGTTTCCCTTCCCACCACTCATGACCAAGAGATCTAAGAGCAATCCTCCTCAGCAGAGTTCAAACTAAACAGTGATCAGAATAAAAACTCACTCACACCTTAGGGACTAGAGCTGCAAAAAGCAAGTCTGCATTCCCGACAGCCCTGGAGCATCACTCCTGCTGGTCTTTGCTTGTTGTAAGCAAGAAGTTCAAGAGCTAAAGATAGCCAGGGAGAGATATTTTTCCATCAGAACCCACTGGAGCTGGTGTGCAGGGAAAGAACAGGCACCAGCCAGGCTTTGCTGAATAACTTCTCCTTCAGCCACAGACATCTGGGACCAACAGGCATGAGAAATGTGCACCAGGGCCACAAAACCCTCCCACAACAGCACAGGTGGCACTCTGGGCCACCAGGAGCACTGGCCATGGTGGTGGCAGTGGCCAGGCAGCAGCACCACAGAGGTGCCAGGTAAAACACACCAGGCTAACAGCAGGATCCCACAGCTGCGGATCCCACAGCATCCCCTCAGTCCTTCTTCACCCCAATCTTCTTGGTGATGGGGGTCCAGAGCTGTCCTTCAGCTTTACACAGTCGAAGTTCTGGGTACCCACAAGGTGGTTGCAGATGTTCCCACAACTTGGGCTGGCATGGGTGCCTTTCCTTTCCCACAGCCTGCACAGCAGGAATTTTTGTTTGGTGTGCTAACCAAACCTTCACCTCCTCTAGGCCTGGAATTAGCACCTTCCTCTTTCAAACTCCTCTCCTCCTATCTCAAGTTCCTGCTGTGGTGGCTTATCTTACAGTTCCTCCCGTGGCTTTGACATTGTTTTGAGACAGGCACCTGCATTCTTTAAGTCCTTACAGGGTCACAGCCTCTTGCCTTGGGCTCTCAACCCTAGAGCTCATCCTGCAGCTGGCACTGCAGCCACCCACACTGAAAGGATTCCTCAAAGCTGGAAATTCCCAGAGACAAACCTGACCTGGGATTCACAAAGAAACAGGTTGGCACTCACCTACAGCAGCCAGGGAGAGCTCAGCACTGTCCCATCAGCTGTGGAACAGCTGCTGCACAGGGTGACTGAGCTGCACAGTCATCACAGGGGTTGGTTTGGGTTTTTTTTTTTTTGAGTCTTACACGAAGAATGACAAGAAACAGTCTTTTCCCTAAGGAGAAGTCTGAGAGTTTTGACATTGTTACCTATTGGTAAAAAAAAAAAAAAAAATTACAGATTTTTGTTCTATACTTAGATAGTCCACAGAGCCAACCCAAGCAAGCCCACTCAACATCTTGTATCCTGATTGACAGTTTGCTTTCTGCTTGGAAAGCTGTAATCAGGGCGGTTCCTGTTAATTCAAAACACTGCTGCAAAAGTCATTTTCTCTACCCACCCCTCTGACCCCTTCACACTTTCCTCTGTCACCTTCCCTTAGCTACTTCCTATCTATCACCCCTAAATCAACTTGTTTCCCTCTCAAACCCTTTGTGGACTGTCAGACTAAACTGAGATAAGATAAGATCAAGTTTAATCACACTGGTTATTTTAGATAGATCCAATTCTGGCTAATCAGAGTCAGTTATTACAGAAAGCTGCAGGTTTATTTAAGTAGAAATTAAGCTATACAGCTAATGTTTCTATTATGAGGACTCTTGCAAACAACTTGGTAATAGGCTGTTAGCACTTTTATATTCATAGCCTCTTTGGCCTGGAAGAACAAGATGATTAACATATGTAAAAGCTCCAAATGATCAGCATCCTTGATGCTGATTCAAAGAACCTCCAAAGAGCCATTCCTCAGACATGTCCTTTTATAACCCAAACCATTTAATTTACATATTCATTTACATATGTCCCACAACACTTTAAAAGTTTCTCGTTGGATTGGTTCAATAGCAATTCATTTATATTTATCTCACTTCCACATTTGTAACATCATTAGAGTCACAATGAGCTTAAAATACTGTAACAAAATCCTTGGTGTCAGAACAACCCCACCTCACAAATGTCTTATTAAAATTCCTCATCACTGAGTCTCAAAACATCTTCTAATCATATTCCAGTGCAACAAATTAGCAAATCGCAAGGTTGTAGCTCACGTTATCCAATTAAATGAAAATGAAGGACTTTAGCTCTGTCAAAGACAAATTATTCCTACTGCTGCTTCCAGCCAACTTGGCCTCCAGTTTCTGGTCTGTTTGTGCCACCTCACTTATGGAGAGACATCCTGCAACAGTGAAGACACTTTGCTCCAAGGGCAGTGCCAAGGCGAGCTTCCCAAATTCCCATTTTCCCACCTCCCTTTCCTTCTGGAGTCCCCAGGGCCGCCCAGGCTCGCTGGGATCCACTGCTGATGGGGAAACCCTCCCACCGAGGTGCTGGCCTGCCAGCAGAGCCCCAGTGCTTCAAAATTCATAATAATCCTTCACTTCTTCAGCACTCTGCCCCTAAAATAGTTCTCGTGTTTGGTCAGTCCCTCCTATTTACATTACAAGCTCTCCAGAGATACTTCATTCAGAAGCCAGCACAATGGAGCCCCGAGTTCCCTCAGGAACACGGGAGACATTCCTTTCTTAATCCCCATGATCAGCACCATCACTGACCCTTTCATTCCTCATCCCGATCCCTCTGTCACACACAGACTTTATTTTTGGAGACACTTCACTCGTCAAAGGTGGTTAAATGGCTTTTATCATCATCATCATCCTGGCAGACAGAAAGCTTGCTACCATACAAGGACAAAGTTTGCCAGGAAGAGAAAAGCTGCTCAGGAACCTTCTTCTCACTTTTCCAAAGCTAACAGTGTCACTGACAAAGGCATTCACAGGTTCCCTCTGCGATGGGCTGGAATTAACGAAGGGGTGAGTCATTTTTCATTTGCAGAATTTTAATGACTCTCATCATCAACAGCATTTGCATTCATTATTCCTTCGTGACATACCAAAGAGCTGGGGAAATTTTTGTTCTTAGAAAACCACATCACTGCAATACAAGTTGTGTCAAGGCCTTAATATTTATTTGAATTATTCTTGGCATGCTTTTTTTTCTTCTCAGAGCACCATGAAGCATATAATTACTGAAGTAAATATATAACCACACATGCATGTGTCTATAAAATAGTGTAGATATACCACAGAACCAATCATCTCTATAACATAAATATTTTTCCATTGAAGGATCATATGATTTCATGGGTAGAGTTTTCTTCTCTTTTCAGTTGAGTGGTTGTGGGGCTTGGAAATCTGCAGCAGAGTAAAAATCCATAGCCAGGGTTTTCAAAAGGAATAAAGGATACAGATTATGTTTTTTTTCATGAAAGATTTGGGGTGTCTCCATGAAGAGCCTACATTTTAAAGTTGTAGATGCCTCAAATATCACTTCTATCACATCCTCAGGTACAAAGATGAGGTGGGAGCCATTTCTGCAAAGTCATATCCTGGCAATGACCTGAATACCACAGGAAATATTCCCAAGAAGTTTGACCCACACTTTCCATAACCCCAGTTTGGAGAGGCTGCCCAGCTGAGCAGCCCTGACAGCCACTTCTGCTCCTGGTTTCCCTGGTGAGAATGATGACAGATGAGCCAGCTCACACCAAGCAAGAAAACAGCTTTTCTGATTTAGATTTTCCATCAATAAGAAGAGCTCAGAGAGCAATACCTTGTGCCAGTTGGGTCAACAGCAGATTCCGGAGCGTTCTGGTTTTTTTATTATTTGATAAAATAGATCAACCTCATCCAATACCTACCCAGCAGAGGGATAAAAGAAATTAAACACTGATGCTCTCACACCTGTGAGGGGAGACCTTGGTAGGACAGGGCTGTGCTGGATATGCCCCAAGGGGTCTGACCAGGGACTGTCACTGCCTCTGCTCACAGTCCAGTAGCCCTCGGAGCAAGGAGCACAAAGCTGGGCCCAGTAGCTACACTTGCCTCTCTGCCTTCTGGGGAATCTTGATGGATTGGTTGATTTATTTCTGTGTCGTAGGGTGGGAAAGCATGGACATTTACTGGTAGAAAGCTTTTTTTTCCCCTTTGGTTTCAATTCTGGCTGTAGCAGAGCTTTGCTTGCAAGTTGGAGTATGCCTGGCAGTGTAGATTTTCAGCATAATAAACCTGAGCTACAGAACTGACCTGTCACAGATCATTGCAGACCTGGCCCAGATTTTAAACCCATCACAAACCAGAGAAAGACTCCATATTTTATGTTTTATTCTTTTAACCACAAATATAATTTATTTCATTCTTTGGTAGCCCAGTGAACACAAGCATCAGGAGCAGCAGAGGTTCCATGGAAAACAATTGGGGGTCTGTACTCCCTCAGCCAGCACCGCCTCTGTTTTATATGATATTTTCCCTGCCTTAAATTCTGTTCTGTTGACTTTCCCCAACCAATTAGAGAGACATTTTATGGTACCAAAGAGACATTTTTTCTCTTTCAGTCCTAAATCTGCGAACTCCCTGATTTCTCATCCCTATTTGATCAACAGGGAAGTAATGACAAATTGGTCATTTACAATTCTCCAGGTGATTCCTCCATCCCTGGGTGTCTCTAACTAAGCCAAGCCTGTGTCAGGAATTCCCGATGCCATCTTTTGAAAGCACTTGCAGAGCAAAGCTTGTAGGAAACAGTGCTCCAAAAAAGCCATATTGCTCCTAAAAAGCCATATTTTACACTCTGCCTCCTTGTGCAGGACTCACACACACGTGGAGCAGCATTTAACAGTAGCTATCTCTACTCTATTGAAAAAGGAACTTTCCAATTTTCACTTAGGTTAATACAAAACCTAATGTCCTGTGGAAACTGATGTGAGTTGTGCATGCATGAATTATTATCGATTTCCTTGCAAAGACTTATCTCTGGACTACAAACAGTCTCAACATAAAAGTTAAGGTGAAATACTCTCTCAACTGTATTACACAAAAGGAAACTATTTCCATTCTTCTGTGGGTAAATGCAGGATATTGCTATGATACCCAGTTAATCCTTTTGGATGAGCATTAGATTTTTCTTGGCACAGCATCTTGTACTACTTTAGCAGGAAAAAAAAAAAAAGGAAAAAATGCTGTTGCCAAGGCATTAAGCAAGAAAATTTTGAATGCTATTCTTGCAAAAGGAGCTTGAATAAACTATCAATGCACAGGATAAAGTGGGAAATGCATGAGTCACGCTGAGCCACTCTGTCTGCTGGGGAGAGTGGGGAGATGCACACCCCAGCAAGGCTCTGCCCGGGGCAGCAGAGAGCAGAGACGGAGATGCTGTCCTGGGAGCTGCCTCCCAGAGTGCCAGCTTTGTCTTTTGGTGGTGACTCAGAGCTGAAGCTTTGTCAGAAAATAATTATTCTGCCCACCTAGGGAAAACATTGATCTTTACATGAAAACCTCTAAACTGTACACTTTTGTACATCATGTACACCAAACCAGAAAATAATAAATGATGCTACAGAACTTCACAGGCATCTCTCTTCATTGTGTTTCCATTCTCCCGTGTGGGGGGTGCTCCGTGGTGGATCCCAGCACATCCCCAGAGCACTGAGATTTCCTTTGTTGGTGTTTTCCATTGCTCATCACAGGAATTCCCAGATGAAGCCTAAAGGGAGTTCTGTGTGCACGCGAGGAGCCCAGACCAAAGGAGACACAGCCCCAGAAAAGGGAACAGCAGCACATGGACCCAGGCTCATCCAGAAGTGCATTTCCATTTGTGAACACAAAGTTTGTCCATTTTTTTTCTCTCTGCAGCTCCAGGCTGGGAAGTTACCTTCTCCTCCTTCACCACTGCTCCACCAGGGAAAGCTGCAGCCAGGGAGAAGGGATTTTCCCTCAGTGGGAGAGAGCTGAGGCTGCTCAGGCTGGAAAAGAGAAAGGTCCAGGGAGACCTTACAGCACCTTCCAGTGCCTGAAGGTGGCTGTAAGAGACAGATGGGAATCCATTTTTTAGCAGTGCCTATTGTGATAGTCCACGGGGTAATGATTTAAAACTAAAAGAGAGTCTGTTCAGATTAGACATAAGGAAGAAATTTTTCCCTGGGAAGGTGGGGAGGCTCTGGCACAGGGTGTCCAGAGCAGCTGTGGCTGCCCCTGGATCCCTGGCAGTGTCCAAGGCCAGGTTGAGCACTGGGGCTTGGAGCAGTCTGGGACAGTGGGAGGTGTCCCTGCCCATGGCAGAATTAGAATTGGGATGAGCTTTAAGATCCCTTCCAACCCAAACCACTTTCTTATGATTCTATGAATACCGAGAGAGGATTTAAATTTCCACTGGTTTTACCTTGAATAGAAAAATCTGATTTTAATCCAGCTGGCCAGGAAGGTGGTGGGACACCAGTCACGTCAGAGATGGCAGGGAGGAACATGTAGTTTCTGATTTTATGTTCAAACCAAGCCTGCTGATTTACTGAAATTACTATCCATTTGCACTGCTGTAAATGCAATTCAAAGCAGAGTTGGAGTTAATACATGGGCTGTTCTGATCCTGCAAAGCTGTCATTGTTTTTACCTCCTCTATCACAAAGGCACGTAACTGCACAGGATCCCCAAATACCCTGTCTTCTGTGCAGTACAAGGAAAATGAATTCACTCTGATCACTCCAGCAAACACTACACCTACTAAGGCACATATTTAATCAAATAATTAGGAGAGGTGCAGGGGAAATGTGTGCTGAAAAGATAATGTTGCACTTTAAAGGATTCATTATTGGTTATTACCTTTTACATAGAATGTCATTTTCCTCACGAGTTAAAGAAAAGGTGAAGGTAGAAAAACAACATCCTACTGACTAAATGCTTCAGCTCCATCTAAATTACAGACTGCTGAGGACATGTCTGAGAGTGGAGGCACCACCTTTCAAAGGAGCACTGCCATTATGTTGCTAACATTTCACTATCTGATTTTTCCCTTTTCAAAGTTGTTCTCTCCATTCGAGCTCTTGGGCAGAGAATTTCAGTCCTGTGACTCCCAGAGCCAGCCTGCAGCGTGTGGAGCCCACGGGAGCGTGGAATGCAGAGCCTGGGCACAGGGGTGTGCATCACCACCCCTGGGAATGCTCTGGGGAACTCCAGTGCCTGGCAAGGACCAGGGAAAGGTGACCAAGGCAAAGTGCAGACACGTGGAGCACAGCAGAAAGGAGGGAGATGCAGGAAAAGAGGATGCTAAATGCTGACCATCAGCCTCATGTTGACAGCCAGCAGTAGCTTTGATTTAATATGATGTAAATTAAAGAACAATCCAATACACAAAACAGCTGAAAATCTTTCCCTGGGTTCCACAAACTGCAGTTCCCTCACCGTCAACTCGGGAGTATTTTAAGTGAGGAGACCAACAAATAGTTAAAAACCACCTATAGAAAAGTGTCTGCTGCTGGTTCTGCTGTTAGTATTGAGATTTCCTGTCAGCCTTTACAGAAATTCTTTGGGAGTCTGACAGGATTAAGAGGATTAATACATTAAAGCATTATTACAGCTTTCACAGGGGATTTTCAAAGACTTTACACAGTGATCTATTTGTCCTGTTACATAAAACGAGCATTAATAGGCTGATTGAGAAGAATCACTGCAATCGATAACCTTAATTTTTGTAAACAACTTCTGCCATCAGAACCAGGAGCTGAGGCCACCAGCCCTCCCACAGCGTGCACTTGAGTGGAGCTGCATGAACAGATCTTTGGTGTGTGCCAAAGGTTGGTCCCAGTGCTCCCACCTGCTCCTGGCAGGGAGAGATTTGTTAACACTGAATCACCAACCCCAGCTCCCCAATCCCTGTGGATTGCTGCTGCCTGAGTCATTGTGGCTGCTCAGAGCCCCATCCTGCCACAGGATTGCCGAATGGCTCCGCTCAGAGAAGGCATTTTCTGCCTTCATTCGAAGTTTGTGGGTAGGTGTGTGGCTGTCACTCGCTGGAGTGCTGCTGCTCTGCTGCTGGAGATGATCTCTGTGTTGGAACATCAGGATTTTGTCCCCTTCTTGAACTGCCCAACACCAGCCTGGCTCAGCAGCCTCCATCACTCCTCCCGCCACTCGGCTCCTAATTTATTTCAGGATCAGAAGCCGCACTTTTCCTTGTTGATTTTCCAGGCTGCTCTCACAGGGGCAGGGTCTGCACCCCCCCAGCATGACACTCTCACCCTCCTTTGCATTTCCCTGGGAACAGTTTCACACCATCCCTCAGCAAAATCCTCAGTGTTTTGTTGAGAAACCTTCCCTTCAAAAATTTTCACAGGATAAAGGGCATAACCTCTCCCCTCCATGTCGTTCTCTGTCTGCTAAATGTGAGTCTTTACAATACTTAGGCACAGAGAGGCAGATACTCAGCTGCTGCAAATCAGCATAAATAGTCCAGGTGAGGGTCAGGGCAGCATTTTCCACAAAAGTGTCTCCTGAAATAGAGAGATCCTCTTATCCCATGGACTCTGCTATACAGAAGGACTGGATTCCAAAGCTTTCCTTTTGCCTTGTGCTTTCAGGAAAATGCAGAAGGCACAGTCTTTGCTTGTGGGTGTCCTGGATTTTCCAGCAGTACTTTACTTAACTAGCCCTAAGTAGATTCACATCTACATAATTCACAGACCTCAAGGGATCCATGTACCTGTAAATTAGGAAAAGAAGCATTAGCCTTGGCTTTCAGATCAAGACCTAAAATGCAGAAAAATTAAAACTGAGATTTGTTTTTTTTTCTGAGCTAGCCTAGATATCCCATTCTCAGTGAGATACGACAGGTATTTTGTGTATAATTTCCCCAGACTCTTCTGAAAATCCAGGCACTCTGAAATCTCTCAAAGACTGTGCAGGGGTCACTCACCTCACACCCATTATCTTCTCCAAGTGGCTGCTTAGCCATTGAGTCTAGTCTCAATTAAGAGCTATTAATGAGCTACTTGTATCATTAAGATGTATATTATTGTATAAATGTGATTGGCAATTTTGGGATGCTGTGAAATGCAAGGCTGGCTCTGTGAGAAAAGCTTCACACTGAGATTTCAGCATTGCCATGCCAGGCAGAAAAGAGTTCGTTATCCTACAACAGGTTAACAACATTCTAAGGAGTTACCAAAGCTTTGAGGCAGCAGGAGTCTGGTGAGTGGAGGGTTAAAACTAATTTGAATTTATGTTGAGTATCAAAGATATCCGTGTGGGGAGATGCAGCAGCTGGAACAGAGTATCAGGTAAGATTTAAAAAAAAAAAAGAGAAAAAAACCCTAAAAACTTGTATATCTAAATCAGCATCTTCTCCCCTGGCAGTTTTCTAAGAACATGAGCTTTGCCTAAGAGCAGGAGACTCAGGCACATGATTAAGCAGGAATTGCAAATGGCTTGCCAGCCAGATAATGGAGACTCAGGGAAGCCTCTTGGATCTGACCTAAGCATAGGTAAATAGAAATACAGTTTTCTTTTATTTTTCTCCTTTCACCAGGATACTGCTGCTATGCTTTGATTTAACAAAGTGTCTTTCCACTTCCATTAGCTTTTATTTTTACTTCTCGATCGGATATTTGGCCCATCTCCCAGAGTTCAGCTCAGTTCTCCAAACATCTGGGCTGCAGAGGTGGCAGGTTGTGCCTGTGGTAAGAGAGAGAGGCACTGGCTGGGACTGCTCCTTTCCTGGGGGAGTTCTGGACCACCAATCCCCTCTGGATCACTCCTGGCCACAGCCCCTCTCCCTTTAGATTTGTGACTCAGGAGAATTTGCTGTATTTTTACTGGATTCAATAGGAATGGCAGCATCCACAAGTCACGGAATCTTTTCCAGCACCGAGGTCAAGAAAGTATTTCCAAAATTTTTCTTTTCCCTTATCTCTCCTTCTCTGGAGTCTCCTTCTCTGAGCTATTCAAAACCTGCCTGGATGTGATCCTGCTCCAGCTGAACCAGATGAGCTTCACAGATCCCTTCCATCCCCAACCACTGCCTGTGATCCCACCCTTCAGCCATCCAGTCACTGTGATTTGCAACACCTGACACAGACAAATGTTAGAAAAGCAACTCTAGCAAGTGTTCTTCCTCTCAGTACTGAGATCTCCAACCAGCCCCTCCACGGAAACATTTGGGTAGTTTGACAGGATTAGAAGGATTAATGTATTAATGCATTATTAGAGCTTTTATAGGAGACTTTCAAAGACTTTAAGAGTAAGATCCATTTGTCCTGTTACATAAAACATACAGTAATTGTCTTAATTGCTTCATTGTGAGTAGGTATTGCTGCTCAAATACTTCTGCATGTCTAATTGTGCCAATTGTTCCAGGATCTTTCAGCAGTACAAAACAACTGGGTGAGCTCCACACCAGAGTGCTCTCCAAAGACTTCTCAATTCAGCCAGAATTCTCTGTTGTCTCTCTAAACCGGACAGAGGTAACAAATCTGATGTGTAATCCTGAAAAACCCCGTCCAAGCACGCAGAGCAAATGCTGTGCACAGGTGGTTGCGAGCACAGACTTGCTTATTTTCACCACTAAGTAGAAATGAGCTCAAATTTCAAGGGAGCAAATTAGTAAAGAAGTAAAAACTCGCTGCTGGAAGAGCAAGATGTCCTTTTCCTCCCGTGTTATTTCACAGAGGAGCCAATCATTAAACCCACCCCAAAGGTCTGGCTCAAGCAGAATCAGCAAAGCATGAGGAGATGTGAGCTCTGCTGCTCAGGCATGGCCAGGGGCCTTCTGGCCATGCTCACACTCATCACAGCTGAGAGTCCTTCACCGCAGGAACAGCCATCCATTATTCTGCTCTTAACTTTGCATTGTTGACAAGAATCTGTTCTCCCTGGAAGACACAAGATCTGTGTCCTTTATGCTCTGCAAAGAAACATGGAAAAGCGGGATCAGAGACACAGCTGGGTGGGTGCTGTGGAGTGACATTTGAGAGAAAATTACAAACAGAATCACAGAATGCTTTGGGCTGGAAGGGACCTTAAAGCTCAACTTTCCACTCCCTGCCATGGGCAGGGACATCTCCCACTGTCCCAGGCTGCTCCAAGCCCCAATGTCCACCCTGGCCTTGGACACTGCCAGGGATCCAGGGACAGCCACAGCTGCTCTGGGCAAACAGCACAAGTGCAAAAGTTTTGCACCAAAAAATTATTATTATTTACCATGGAAATGTGCAAGCATTATTTCAGCTTCTTCAAGGAAAACACATCAGTGCAGTGAGGGTCAGCAAGAGCAGCCCCAGTTCCTGCATTACTGGGGTGAACACTGATACACAAGAACAGCTGGATTCTCATCTATTTTGTCCAGGTTTTGCTTCTCAGAAATTGCCATCCTGTGCTTCCAAGAAAAAAAGAAGAGAATAATTAGATTAGATAAACAAGTCTCCTATTTCAGGAGACTTTGCTCAATTGTCAAGGAGCCTAAAGAATGAAACACAAGAACTCTTATCCCTTCAGAAATCCTCCCTGTATTTCCTGTTCTTTTTGGTGATTCAGTTTCTGTCTCTTGCCCTGGGCACATTCCTGGATGCAGGCAGGGGACACTGGAGATTTGCCTTGGCTTATTTTGGGTCCTACAAGGCAGATGAAATCCCGCGTTTGCCTCTCCTTCATAACCTTTCTCATCTTAGCAAGCAAAAATCTGATTTTAACAGAGAAGTGGTTACAAAACATGATTTGAAAGGGCAGAACACTTTGCTTTTTGGAGATTGCAAGGTAGTTAGGAAAACAAACAAGCTTTATGACATGCTCACAGATAATTGACTTGGAGTTTTCTTATTTCCAGTTGTTTGCCAAGTTCTCTTGCATACGTGATTTCACCTGCCAAAAGATTCAGCTGGATCCCCAAAAAATCAGAAATTCAAATGAAAGTGCCCACGGGGATAGTAAGGGAATAGGAAAAAAAAAGTGAGGGCTGCTGTGCTGGGAGAAGAATTTATCAGTAAGGAAATAATGAGTCTTAGAGTGGAGAAGGAGCAGAATCTAATCTGCTGAGGTCCTTTGTCCAGCTGTGACATCCTCTTCCATGAAGGGAACAGGTTCTTACTTCAAAAAGGTAAAAAATGCTGGCACAGGGAATGGATGCTGTCTCTGCGAGAGCCTTGCTGCACTCAGGGAATAAACAGCACCACACAGACTTCTGTCCCCCCAGCCTTGCTGCAATGGAAATTGTGTTTCTCAGTGTGCCTTGTACATCTGAATTATCCTGGGAGTGTTTATCATTCCGTGAGCTGCACTCACACTACACCTCCCCTTTTGAACTCTCCAGGGATTCTTTGGTCTTTGGAAAACGTGGGTGATATCTGCTGCAAACACAGGCCTGTTTTTCTTACCACTTCCTTTAAATTTCTGTATACAGGCAGGTCAGGAGAGCAGAATATTCACCTCCCCTGCTGCTACAGGGGCTCTGCTCCCCTCCACCATCTATTTAAATGTCTGCATTTGATTTAAGCCAACAAAACCCAGCTGAGGTGATGTGTTTGCCCCCCATGTGTGACTCTGTAAGTGCTCAATCATGTAAAGAAAGGAGTTGGATTTGCCCTAATGTTGACTGTGGAGAGACTGAAGCTGAGGTTTAAATATCTGTCACTAAAAATACAGAAGAAATATATATATTGATGGACTGTTTGCAATTCTTCTCATTGTGAGCTTTTAAAAAACGCAAATTTGTGGGTTTCAAGCCTCTTAATAAGCTGTCAGATTTAGATGAAAAACTATATAAAGTGCAGTAATTAAAAAAGAAGGAGTAGAATAGCACGGAAATTAAAGAGAAATCTTTGTCCTAATTTGATTTGTGACTTCTTTGTAACAGAATAAAGCATGTGTAGATATTAACAATTAATTTCCATAACCAACTCCAATCAGCCAATTCAGATAAATGTGCATTGCCTTCTGGAAAGGTGGGAGGATTCCTTTTAACATATTAACACCCTTCCTTTCAGATTCGTTCTTGTCTACTTTCTTCCATTGCCAGAAAAAGTTGTTTATCGATGAAGAAAACAACTTACTGGGTGACAGAGCATTTAATTTTCAAAGCTTCAGGGTTCCATCAAGGTTTCAGTCTTGGTTACATACACCAAAGAAATGAAAGTGCTGCCTGTAGCGCCCACTTGAGAGATGGAAAATTGAGGCACAGAATAAAGTGCCTGGCATGAGGTCTTGTGGGAATTCTCTAGGAAGAAAAAGAATCTTGTCTTGTGGGCTCTCTACTGCCTTCTATTTCTCATCCTTCATCTTTGTACCTGAGCACCACTGCCAGAATTCCCGACAAACTTGACACCTCCACATTTACCACACAGGACACACGTGCATTTAATTTGTCACACGCAAAAAGTCAGTGGCAGAAAAATAGAAGTGGCTTGTCTGAAGCCAGAGAAAAATGAGGCCAAATAAGGCAGGACTGGCTGATCCCCAAATCCTCTATTTAAGCTCCCCAAGCCCACTGCACTGGGCCATGGCAGTTGTTCCTTGCTTACGTTGTTCCTGGTAATAATTAAATAGAAAGTTTCATAGTTCTCCACTGAGTAATAAAGAAAAAGGCACTTGGATTCCCAAATCCTCCATTTACTGGTACAGGTAAGGCTGGCTGTCTACACACATTACTCAACTCTAATTAGAACTGTAAAGGATTTTCATGACTTTTTAGTTTTCCCTGTTCAGAAGTAAATCCATCCTTAATACCATGGAGAACATATCCTGAGAAAGTCAGAGAGAAGGGAGAATTAAAGGAAAGCCCAAGCGAAGATTTGGGAGAGGATGCCAGGTACAATCACTGAAGCAAATAAAGTGAATTAGTTGGAGAGGCAGCAGCCATCCTGCTGAGAAAAGGAAGAGGGCTGGAATGGCAAAGCAGGGAGATCTGGATGGTGATGCAAAGTGAGCAGAGACAGTGACCAGGGAGCTCAGCAGGCACCTGGTTCCATTTCCATGGGGTGGGATCTGGGTGACCAAATCAGTATGAGGGATATTTGAGCACTATTTGTCTCTGCATAGCCCAGAGCACGCTTTGGCCTCTGTCTTGTCAGGTAGTTTTCAATCTATCATAACAAAGTGGATTCCTTTTCCTTCTTCTGGCAGACTTTGAGTGAGTGATGGGCTGGTTGAAGGCTTGAGCCACTGAAAATAAATTGTCCAAAGCCATTCACTTCTTCTTTATACACAGCAATAACACACTTGTTTTATAGCCCACCTGGAATCATTGGGTTGCTTAGGTGGCCCATTTTCCATCAAAATCATGCACTGCTTGAGTTTCCTAGTGGCCAGACCCCTCATGGAGCATCCAGCAGGACAATTAGGGAGGACATAGTTTGGGCATTGCCCTTGTGATACATTCTTGCTGTGGCAAATAAAGAAGCAACCAGTGATACCAGCATGACTGGCTTTGGAGCCTGTAATTATCACTGTCTTTGATAAAGACCTACCAAAAAAGATGCCATGTCTGTCCATGAACAATTTAGTAGCTATGGAACATAAGTTTTCTATTTGAAGTTCATTAGAGGAGCAAGGTCTGCATTGGGGTGCCAGTCCCTCATTTAGTATCTTTGGGAATGCCATAAGACAACTTTTATGGTGTCAGCAAAGTAGTGTGGGGTGATTCTGGGAAACAGAAGTCACAGCAGGATGGATTGAGTCAGTCATGGCCTGTTTCTCTGCTTTGAAATCATCTCCACCACCAGTAAAACCTTAACATCATCTATTGATTAAAAAAGAGAAAGTCAGATATCAGTCTAAGTGCAGGTCCAGGTGTTGAAAGCCATAAAATTCTCCTGGTTTATGTTTCCATTTGACAAACAGTTAAAAACATGGAAGAGTTTCCTAGCTGGGGGTGTTGGCCTAACTTTAACCTGTCAGCCAATTTTGGGGCTTTTGCAGAATTTTTACAGCTTCAGAACATTCAGAACTTTGCAGTGAAGCAACAGTGAGGGTGGCACTGAGCAGTGCAGGGGCAAGAGATGTGTCTGAGGAGCTGCAGAGAGCAGGGGAGGCACCAACAAAGCATCACCCCCTCCTTCCCAGGGGAGACCACCCTGCAGTGGGAAAGCTCCTTCAGCCAGCAAGATCCATGCTGTGGGGCAAGGAGATGGCCAAGGCCCAATTTCCACATGAAGCCTCACAGGAGATTTATAGCTTGGTGTTGAAGCAGATCCAGGAGGGTAATAAATAAAACATTAAAAAGACATTACTCAGGTTGAGCCAGCTGAAACACCCAGGTTTCCAAACAGCAAATTAAAGTACTGCAGTACCCCTTCCCTTATTACAAAAACTAAGGTTGACATTTTCACCTGGAAATTTCTTAATATGCAGAAGCTGCATTTTTGTAGTAAAAAAAAAAAAAAAAAAAGAAAAAACTAGAAATCCAAACCCAAGCACTTCTAAAAGGAAATTTCAGTAAATTGATAACAATTTAATTAACATGGATTGGCCAGGACAGCTACACAACACCTTCTGCTAGAAGCTATTCAGTCAATGTGGAAGCCAATGCCTTTTTGACAGTGCCATTTGCAGGAGAGCTGGGCACTGCACACTCCCTGGACTCTTAAACAATCTTAAGGACAACCGAATTTCATTATTATTGTTGTTTTGGAGAGGAGGAAGGAAGATTTTTTTTCTTCCCATGGCAAATAAAAGACTCAGGAAATTGTGAAAGAGGAGGCCAGAGAGCAGTGAAGATCTGCTTTGACCACCACAGGCCTGAAATTTTCTGAGTGATGTTGGAAAAGCAGTATATTGAGAGCCCACTTGTCCACTTTCCCAGCAGCTTTGTTGGCACCCATTCCTCTGGGTCAAGATGAGGGGAAAAAAAAACCTAAAAAGGAAGCAAATAATAGGGTTGAGTTCACCTCTTCAGCTCCATTCCTAGATGATTATTTATCCCAAGCCTCTCTCTGTTATCTACCCTCACAGTCTGAGTTTGAAATATAAAAGTAGACAAGCACCCAGCATCAAAATTAACACTGTGGACAATTTACCAGCAATTCCATTGCAACTGTTCATGTTTTGCAAGGCCATCACTGCTCCTGGTGTGTGTGGCCAGGCCTTCCTGCAGTGGAGCTGAGCAGCACAGAGCTGGTGAGTAAATCCAGAGTATGTTCCAGGGAGTGTAAATGTGAAGCACTTAAAGCAGCACCACTCCACTACAAACTCCTGTTTGCTCTGCTGCACGTGATTTATTGCGCTCCTAATCCATCACTGAAGAGGTGGAGCGAAGGAAAGAGGGAGAAGGAAGGGGCAGATGAAGGGCAGAGTTGTCAATTCAACACAAAGGTGATTTTTACCCTTTACTGTTCAGCACATTTGCCATCGATGCAGGTTGTTATTATTATTTGGGTCTTTGTTTGCCTCCAAATCCAATCACAAATGACTGGGTGTTGTACTACAGTACAAAGTGTTCTTACCTGATGAATCCTGCTTGGCTCGAGTACCTGGCTCAGCTGAAAGCCTTCCAGCACACAATTAGCCAAAGTCCCTTCTCTGACCAATCATTTATGCAGGACCAGAGGAAATATTGGTGACAGAATAAGTCACTGATTCCCACTCCCATCAACACAGGCACACTGTGGGCTCTGGATTCTCCAGCATTTTTTCATAGCATTGTCAGTTTTCATGGAGAGAGGGAAAATGTTTTTCTCTCGACTGTACCACGGAGTCGCATGTACTTGATCAACACAGAAATACCCAGAGATGACTGCAGAATGACCTTTATTCCCAATGCATCGAGTGTACACTTGCATGATAAACAGATTTGTGACTTTTCAGTCTGCATCACATGGTGAATATTGTAGAACAACACCACATTGCCCAGGAGGTGCAGGTTCTCAGCAGAAGTTCACCATTAATATGATCACCATATGTTACTGGCTTCCCCAAAGACCTGTGTCCTAAATCCCCCTGCATACTATAAACAATTCAGCAATGCTCAGAGGTGTGGTGCTTATGTGCCCTGAGAAATCATCAGCATCCCAGGGGCAGATTCATATCTAAGTGCTGTAACACCTGAAAAAGCAAGTGCTTGAAAAAAATAGACTTAAGTGCTAAAGCTCTGCCCTTCTGTGGTGCCACCTCCTCCCACACTCTGCTGTGCAGGGCTGAACACTGCTTTTGTAGGTTTTGGGTAGGATCAATCTTTTGGGCTCATTCCTGTGCTTTCTCCAAATCTGTCTTGTTTCCTATTTTGCAAGACTGAGGCGCAGTTTCCAAAAAGAAGCAAGTTGTGTTTGTGTACAAGCATACACCGCATGTGCCTGTTGGCTCTCAGCTCTTTCCTCATCCTTGTCAATAAACATGGAGCACAGAAACCCTGTACAGCTCCAGGCAGCACAGGAGATCCTCATCCCAGCCCTGCAAAAAGCAGAGGATTGAAGGATTTACAATCATCTCATTAGGATTGCAGGCAGTTGGGCATAGACAGGGTTATAGAGAATGTGGACAGTCTTTGCAATCATCCCAGCTCGTGGCACAGAGCTTCCCATGACATGCACACATAAATCTTAAGCATTAATCATAATACTCCTGTGTGCAAGGAGACTGTGGACAAAACCTCTGTGCACCTGCCTGTTCATGCTCTTCAAAGGCTTCAGATATAAACACAAAATAAACACCCACAGACACTAATGATAAATAAACACAAGAATATGGAACATTTCCCCACATATTTGCAGCAGACAGGAGCTTATGTGTGTAATAAAGTCCACCACACGTAGGATCCTAATTGCTTTTGTGAAGCCAGGTGCCTGCAGACTCCACATTTACATAAAATCTCCAGATCACACGAGCTCTTCCAGTCCATAACTCTCCTGATCCCCTTTTGTGGAAGGCTGGGCTGCATGAAGAGCTCTTAGAGAGCAGAGCTGATATTGCCAACCAAATTGAAGACATGGCTTTGCAAGATGTTTAAAATCTAACAAATTTGTAACTGACACGCAACTCTCCAGAGCACTGGTAGGAAAAAAAGATCAGTTTCGCCTCCAGACATAGAATTTTGGGATGGGTAGCCAGAGTTATTTCAAGAATAATCAGCTGGAAATGATCAGTTTAAGGTATTTCAAATCTCTGAGTCTCAAGGAAGGTGAATATTTCCATGTGAGGAGCTTGGATTGGGATTCAGGCTGCAAAAGGGGTTTCTCAGACTGACCAGACAGGCACTGGGGGGAAAAACTACTTCAGTTACCACTTTCATTAAGCTTAAAGGAAGGGTGGGCAAAGGGAAAAAGGAACCCAAAACTGCCACATTAGGTGATTTATGGGTCCAAAATGGAGAAAATCTGAACTTCCAGTTGTTGGTCCCCTCAGCCTCGTGTTGAGGAAGATCAGAGGGTGTGGACACCCCAAGTTACTCCCGGCAGTCCTGCTCTGGCTGAGTGCCCTGCACAGGCAGCAGGAACCTCACCCCCATAAAATCCCGTTTTATCAATACCATTACCTTGCAGCAGGGAACCCCTCATTTCCTCCTAAATCCCCTGGTTTCATGCTTTTGGCTCTCTCACAAATGGTTTTTGGAACGAAAGCACCACTCCACGATATCCTTGCAGTAGTGGCTTATTCAAACAAACAGCATGGAGAAAACCTACCCCTCTCTTATTTCCTTTTGTAGCTGCACATTGCTTTGTCCTGGCCCACTGTGGGCACACCCATGGACTGAGTTTTAATTTTCACTTTATTTTCTTTAGGTTTTCGTTTGTTTGACTCATGTCAGATTGACCAAGGAGTGATTGAGTTCCCAGCATGGCATGTACTTTATCCCTTCACTTAAGGATCAAATGCAATTGCTGGGGGACTGAAAAAGTGGGGAAGGATTTAATGGATGCTAACAACACTTGCAGCTAGCAGTGGGTCCTGGTGGCAAAATAATCCAGATGCCAAAAATACAGAAACCCAAAGGGTGTTCTGAGATGCCAGTGGGGTTTCCTGTACCTGCCTTAACCTATGCCAAAGGAAAAGACATCAGAGTTTCAAGGCTTTCATGGATTCCCACAGGGATCAGGAAGTAATTTCTTTCAAAGCATTGTACAATTAGTCCAGTGAAAAATGGCTTGGGCGTGGAGGTCATTTTCCATTGACTCATCACAGAGTGGCCACTGTGAAAGGCAGGAAGCAATGAAAATGCACTGGGTGATCACAGGAGATAAGGCAAATCCTCTGCTCCCACTTAATGCAGGAGCAGAGGTTCTCCTGGTCGCTCCCCTGAGAAAAAGGGACATCAGCACGAATTCCTCATGTATTCACATCCTGTAGTTGCTGAGCTCCGTGAGTTCCTATCAAAGTAGCTCCTTCCAGCCATTTCCTTTATTTACATGTAATTGCTTGTTTAAAACCATAAAATGCAAGCCCAGAGGGAGCCTGAGAGTTTGACCTGCTGTGCCCTCTGTAAGAGACCCAGGGTCACAGCAGGCACTTCCCTGCTCTGCGGGGCTGGCACCTCCCAAAAGCTGCTGCTGAGCTCCCCCGTCCTGGGGCAGCTCCCTCACAAAATATCTCCTGCTCAGTGAAGACACGTGGAGCATTCAGCATGAAACCAATCCTCAGGACAAACGGCCTGGATGCACAAAGACACATTTCTGGGCTCACTGCCTTAGGGATGAGAGTGATCCAGGAGACAGCAGCTTCCCTCAGGAAAAGGCAAGAATATCTGAAAGGTCCAGGAGGGCGAGCTGTGCTGCTTGCTTTGGCCCTAATCCCACAAAGCCTGAGAGGTGTGTTAGCTTTCCTCACAGCAAACAGTGCCATCACAGCTTATCTTGCTCCTTATCCCTGCTCTGCAAAGCAGCTTGACCCTCTTTGCATTGGCGCTGAACCTCGCAGCGATGCCTTAGGATTTTAGCTTTTATATTTTTCATCTATTTGTAGCCCTGCAATTCTTCAGTGCATCACTCCAAACTCCACACACAGTGGGAGCTGCTGCTCTCCCATTTTGGTCAGACACAACAATTCCTCTCCAGGCCTGGCAATCAAGGACACCTCTCTGAGAGATGGAAACAGAAGTGAATTGGAGCAGAGCAAACTTGGGGTAAATTACTTCATTACCTGAAGCTATAATTGGAAGATTAACCCTCAATATGCAAATGGACCAAACTTACGCAAGTGTGAAAACCCCGTGACCCAGGGTCCATTTTGGGTGTAGTCCCTGAGAGGCTTTGTCTGCCCAAATGAACCTGAAGGCCCTTCAGTAAATATCACTGCTTTTTATTCCCTTAATTTCATCTGGCCTCTGTTTTTGGGTAGCCCAAAAAGGCATCAGCAGTGTATTCCTGGGCATGTCTGTGGCTGGGAAGGCAGCAGCACACCTGGCTGCAGGATGCTTGTAGCACCTGAGGCAAAGCCCCGTGTCCTGTGTGCAGTGGTTAGAGCTGTGGAGAGCTGGGTATCAGCGAGGTGCATGGCTATGTAATTACACTGCAATTAAATTTAATAGCTCTGCTAACAGCTCAACTGCAGGACAGTTTGTCTAAGAATTTTTGTACTGATATTATTAACCTTTTGATGGCTCCACATATCTCTTTACATTAATGTGCTGTCCCTAAAATGATATTTACCTTCCATCCAGAATCACAAAATCACAGATTCATTTAGACTGGAAAAGACCTCTGAGATCATCAACCTTTAACTCATCACAGCATTGCCAACCAGGCCATGGCACTAAGTGCCATGTCCAATTGTTTTTTGAATACTTCCAAAGATGGTGACTCCAACAGCTCCCTGGGCAGCCTCTTCCAAAGTTTAACCACATTTTCCACGAAGAAATTCTCCCTGATGTCCAACCTCAATCTCCCCTGGTGCAGCTTGAGGCCGTTTCTTCTTGTCCTGTTGCTCATTGCCAGGGAAAAGAGGAGAATTGAGAATTCCATCTCAAAGTCCAAGTTTGAGGCAAACCTGTGTGCTGGAGAGAGCCACCAGCTGCTCTGTGACAGCTGCAGGAACACAAACAGTACACCAGGATTCCATTAAACACAAAGTTCTCCTCTTCAGATCACTCATTAAGTCTCCTGGTAGGTTCTCCAGGAACACAGAAGAAAATACCTAAACTCTGAGGCTCAAACTTCCATGGCAGATTAGCATACTGTGAATTTCCACTCTTTTCCTTGTTCAGTTCACAGGACTCTATTGATTTCTTTATGTTAACCTTTTGAACTGTGAGAGGTCTATGTTTAGGCATCTTCATTTCTCTCTATTTATAGAGTGGAATGATTTCTGTTTTACAGATTGGAATCTGTTTAAGCTTTCAGTGTGATTTATAAAGGCCTATCTCTCCTACCACACCAGGTTTTGTTTTTCTGTTTTAACTTGTTTGCAGCCTCATAATGATTTTTAATCAGACAATAATTAATGATGCAAATAAGAAGAATGGACACTGAGGAATTGCTGCATCTACTGTATTACAGTTATTTGGATTTCGATAACTCTGTTCTTTTATTTCTTATATCATTTGAAGGCCTGTCACCACAGATATGTTTAATAGTCAGTATGGAGAAGCACAGCCCATGGACATGGTATAATGCTGATGTCTTAGGATTTTAGCTTTTATATTCTTCAAATCCTGTACTGCATTAGTGCATAGCTCTAAACTCCACTTTAAGTGTAGTTAACTGTCTTCACATTTTGGTCAGAAAAACAATTCCTCTGGGCTTGGAACTCAAGGACATCCTCTGCTTCAGGCCTAGAAAAGTATCAACAAAGTGAATTGGGGGGGAAAGCAAACTGGGGGAATGTGACTTCATTACCTGAAGCTGCAATTGGAGGATTAACCCCTGATATGCAAATAGATCAAACTTATAATTGTCTGAAAAACTGATGACCATTGTCCATCTTGGGTGCAGCCTCTGGGAGGCCTTTACACTGCCCAAGGTGTGTCTGTTGAAGGCCTTTAATAAATACCCACTTTATTGTCTCAGTCTTGTCCAGCCCCTGTTCTAGGCAGCCACCCCAAGGCATCCGTGCCGTGGGCAGAGCTGTGTGCTAGAAGATATGCAAATATTTTCATGAAAGTGGTGTTTGCTGGCAATGAAAGATATTAACTTTGGCCCTGTCACTGCATGACACTGGGCAAGGGGGCAAGGGTCAGGCCTTTGGCTACAAGAAACCTCCAAGCTACTGACACCCTTTGCAACCAAATCTGCAAAAACAAGACAAGCTTTGGCACATTTATACCGAAAAAAGAGGAACTGGAAATCATCTTTTCACCTTAACCCAGATATTAGTTTTCCCTTTCATGGATCATTAGTGTGACAGCTTGTAGAGAATATCAGGATCTGTTTGATGGCTCCAGATGCCTCCTTGCAGAGGGAATTGCATCTTCCAAGCCATTCCTTAGCAAATGACTGTTCCAGAGTATGGCAGGCTCTTTGGTCCTTCCACCAATGCAAACTGGGATGCAGCACCTGCAGCACTGTAGGTTTTACAACCAGTGTGGTGATTTATGCTGTAAGTGCTTTAACAGTTCCCCAGTGGGCAGAGGGGGACTGGAAGGTATTTTCAATCTTTGTGTTTGAGGCAAACCAAAAAACTATCATGCTATTTCTCTTTGAGTGCTCTTTTCTAATTGAAGTGGAGTTTTTGGAGGATTTTCTCCCCACCACCATCTATAAAATGCAGTTTTCCATGAAACATGTAATGATGTGTCAATAAATCACTCAGCAAAATAAATATGCAGATCTTTTAGTCATGAATGTTGCCAGAAATAAACCTTTTGTAATTGATAATTAATGTCCCCAGGATCAATATCTGGCAGAAGAACCTATAGAGGGAGTCTGAATCATCTATGACTACTCAGGAATGACTGATGCTTTAAAAACAAGTGTGAGTACCTGCCAAGGGTATAAATTACAGCCTCAGACAGGGACCCACAGGCTTGAGATGGGATCTGCTGGTGGCAGCCACCAGGCAGGTGGTGTTCCATGAGCAGTGACACAGAGAGAAGAGTGTTCCTCCAGCCTGGGGCTGCATCCCACCCAATTCAGAGAGGGGTCATCAGCAGTCCTGGGAGGTGCTGGCATTGAAATAATGAAAGTACAAAACCCACTGGTGCTAAGTGGGCTTTTGGGATCCATTCCTGATGACTGGGGGTGATTCCAGCACCCAAGCAGTGCCTGCTGCAGAGAGAGCAGGCTCCTTGTTGTGCTGTGAATCCAGGGGCAGGGGGGCATGGTGCACAGAGCAGGCAAAACAATCCAACCCTCTGTTCAAGCTTTAAAACTCGGTGACAAAGCCAGGCCTCACTGCCGTGATTGTCCTGTGCAGGATTTCTGATGGATTTCCATCCTCTCTGTGTGGACACAGATGTTAGGTGCACTACATGTCCATTATATGTCACCTCCTCACTGATCCTCATGCAGGAACTAAAAGGACAAATGTAAATACACAAACAAATTCAGCTCAGGACATGGTTATGTGCTGAGAGACACGGTTATCATAAAAAGACCAATAAGAAAGTGTAGAAGGATGTTTGACTGCTGGAATGACTCTTGTTTCCTTTTCATTATTCTTAATAAAAGGAGATGGTTCCGAAAAATTGTTTCCTTGGTTATTTTTCCCAGGAGATGGTTTATAAAACACAGAATATATAACACACTGTGTTGCAAGAAAATACCTTATTAAGTGAAGATAGTTAGAAAGAAAGAGTTACACAAATGAATAGTAATATTTTTCCCTTTTACACTTAGTAAAAAGTGCAGTAGTTCTTTATATGGATTTAATATCAGTTGCCCTATGAGTGGTGAGAAAAACAATTTCACAGCCATGCTGTATTCAGGAATGTTTTAAATACTAGTACTGGATCATTAGCAACCAAAAAAATGCTGTAAGGCTTTTGAGTAGGCAGCAGTAGGATATCAGTTGTGACATCTGGTAGTGAATAGAAGTAATTTCTTCTTTCAGTTGTCCGAAGATGCAAGTCTAAAAAATCATATAAGGCCTTGCTTGATGCTGGTATCTGTTGTTAGCCATTGATTTCTGGTATTTAAGGACCAAGTTCAGAAAGGTGCTTCTACAGGAGCTTGTATCTTACTGATTACAAAGCACAGCCTCCCTGAACAAGCCATGCCACCTCTGACCTGGGCCCCAAGATCAGGAGTGCTGCCCTTCCCTGCAGCTGCCTGGAGTGGAGGGTGGGATTCAAGAGAAACCTGACCCAAAAGAACAACCTTTGCCTTGGCACCTAGGGCAGGGATCCATCAGCAGTCCCACTGAAAAGTCTTACATGATATATTTTATTTGGGATGGTTTCCCATGGTGGGAATTAGCTTTGTAATTTGTCCAGAGCCACAGATTTTCCAGTGCAGCCAGCCCCATAGCTCCCCTCACGATTTGTAATGTAGGTGATGCCACCCTGAGACATGGCCTGGAGCACTGGGCAGAGCCAAGGCCAGCTGTGCTAGCCCTGGCATGCTGCTGGTCAGCATGAGGGCCTCCACAGCTCTCCAAATAACTCCATTTCCAAGCCTCTAAGCTGGAAATGCTCAAGGCTGCAGCTGTACCAACAAAGATGAGCTGACAAGTTCAGAAGGCAACGCAGGTGAGCTGCCTCCTCAGGGTTCTGGCTCTTCTACTGACTAAGCAAGAAAAACACAGAATGAGCCCCTTAATCCAGGCACATCAAGTGCCTCACATCAGCCAGGATGACCGTCAAGCTTTGGGAAATAAAGAAAATCCAAAACACCTGGGCCTGTGCTTGTCCAGTGTTTCTCCAGGAGGAAATTTCCAGCCCAGGGGTCAGTGCCCATGGGTGCAGCTGCTGCCTGAATGCAGCCATGAAAGGAAAACATCACTTGGCACGAGGCTTAGCAACAGCAGTGACACCGCTGCTGATGCTGTTGTGATCCAAAGAAAAGGTTTCTGTGTCAGAAGGCAGAAGGAGAGTTCTGGGGTGAAAAGCTCACCAGAGCAGGACCCTTCCTGCTTGCACAGCCTCCTGCTCCCAGGACAAGTCAGGGAATAAACCTGAACAGCAGTGATGAAGTTCTATTGTTTCCACTGGTGCTGTATGACTCTTCATTCTTCAAAAGAAGCCATCCTATTCATTACATTATTTTTATTTTTCCCCAAGGATTTGAGTCACCTTTGGAAGGAACATTGCCCCTCTTGCTGCTATCAAAGCATCATTCAGTCATGCCTGTAAACACAGCAACAAAACCTGGGCAGGAAAAGAATTTTACTTCTTTCTAAAGAAAAACAAAAACAAAAAAAAGAAACAGCCAAAAACAACCAGAACTTTTATTTCTTGTTGAGTAACCATATTCCATGAGGCATGGCAAGCAGACCTTAAATTCTCACTCAACTCAAAGGCAAACCATTATTCTGTAATTTTGTATGTAAATAAGATGTATTAGGAAATCGCTCAAGCAATTAATTAAACAGCTGTTACAGAATAAGTGATAAAGGAAACAGGGGGATGAATATGTGGAATTTTCCTTGCAAAGGCATCAGGATGCTTTTTTTTTTAATTTATTGCTCGTGTAAAAGAGCAGTACAGGTCCTGCATACCTTGGTGTCAGCTCTGAGCTCCCTCAGGGGATTATAGTCCCAGGCTGTTGGACCCTGACTTCCCTGGGACATTGTGGGGAATGGGGAATGGGATGATTCAAAAGGGGATGGGGTCTGTGGCTGCTGCTGACCACCAGCCTGCAGCGCTCTCACTGAAGGAGGGATTTCTATTAACTTCCAGAAACAATCTTTTATCTTTGAGGGGAGCAGTGGCCTGGGAGTGATGAGCTGAGCCTAATCCAAAAGATCAGCCTTGCTGTCTTCCCTTGCAGAGACACTTTAATTTTTTTAAGCCCCTTCTGTGTGTTCCACAGGACACAGCCTTGGGAAAGTGAAGCTCAGCAGCCCTAACACCAAAGGCTGTCCAGGCCTTGGCCACAGCTGAGATCCAGCTGAAAATATGGAAGGCAGACAGCAAGGGACAGTCTCGGGTTGGGAAGCAAATGAGGCAGATGAAAGGTTTAAGGAAAAACTGCACCATGGAGTTGAGATTTGACTAAAACCACACACAAGGCCATAAAATGATTAAAAGCCTCAAGTCTTCTGGATCCTTGCAGGTGGAATGTCATTTCCCTCACCTCCCAGGAAGCCCTGGGATCAGTGGGGCAGGACCAGTCTCTCGCAGGTCTTCCCTAGAGCTGGTGCATTTCTGCAATACATTTCTGAGATCTAACAAGAAGAAATTGCAGTGCTTGGCCAGCAGAAGGGGAAGCACAGAGAAATGAAGCTCAGTGCACATTTTCACTCTGTTGTGCTGATCTCCCCATCCCTCATTCCTTGCATAGCACTTGGTCTGACTCCTCTTGGGAACACCTGGGAGGTCTGATTTACAGGTGTGCTGAGGATATCTGCTCCTTTGTGACAGAGCCAAAGCTGAGGATGCTGGTCATGGTCTCCTGCTCCTGTATCACCCTCCTGCTGCTCCTCACTGGTGGCACTGGTTTCAGACTCACCTCATGTGCACACATTCATCCCTTTAGGTGGAAAATCACCACCTTGTTTTCCACTGTTATTGATTCCAGCAGCTTGGCAGTGCCTGCCCAGCTACTTCCAGGTGCAGGGAGAGCAGCCTGAGCCTGTGGTCTGTGGCAGCTGTGATCCAGCTCCAGACAAGCTCCAAAGTGCACAGAACCCACCCAGCCTGTGAGGATAGGAGGCACAAATGGCATTGCAAGGCAGGGAAAGGCTGGGGGTGAGCAGGGTTAAGGGATTCCCTCTCTGGGATATATCCCTGCACAGGCCAGCACAGGGGCATGTCCCAGAGCCTCCCACAGCCCCTGCCTGCTCCCATCCCTGCAGGCTGAGCCCTGTGGGGTGGACACAGGAACCCAGAGCAGCCACAGCAATTTGCACAGCCCTGGGACCACAATGAGAGTGTGCTCCCAGCCTCATTAACCAGGGCTCTGCAGCGGGAAGGATCAGAGCCTTGAAGAGATGAAGGATTGTTCTGTCTAGCCAAGGAAGTAATTTTAATTTGCAACATTCAGCTTCCAACTGTTCGACAATAGCAAGAGGTTAACAATGTGGAACTGGGGCTCGCTCAGAGGGACATTTCCCTCCATCACTGTGCACATGTCCCTGTCACTCCTTTGGCAGCTCTTTTCTCCTGCTGCCCCATCCCAAGCTGAAGGGAACAGCAAAATAAACTGCATTTGTTCCTGAAGTGTGTAGCAGAACTTTGTCACTCTGTTCTGATCTTGTGGCCAAAGAGTTCTCATTCTGTTGGAAGAGCCAGAGTCCCATGAGATTGCTCTTGGTTTCAACTCATCTTATTTTGGGTGAGTTTTAAGATCTTACCTTTCAGGCTCTGTCACTAAGAGAAGGACACTGGATATTAAATCAACCAGCAGGAGGACATGGATAAATTTTTTTCTGTCCACGCTAGACAATTACTCCAATGGCTGTCCTAGACATGGCAGATTTAATAACTGCAAATGAAGGACATTTATCTCTGAAACAACTGATTTGATAAAAAATGGTAAAATCAATGAATTCATTACTACACAGAGACAGTAATACTTGTAGAGGGAGGGGGACACGAGCTCATGCTGTTATAAATTATTTCATCTGGTGGCATTTGGGTGTTCAGGGATGTGCTTCTGTGCCATGGGTTTGGAATTGCAGGGCTCCCACATGCAGAGCTCATCACCCGTGAGCAAAAAGCTCCTGACCCACCTGTAATCCCTGAGCATCCCTCACGGGCACAGCTTGTGGGAAACCACACCCAGGAACGAGTCCCTCAGCACTGCTGGGACAAGGAACAGGCCTGGGGAAGGATCTGCTGCCAACCCCTCTGCTCTGCCCAGCACCAAAGCCTGGAGGAGCAAAAGCCAGTGGGCACCAGAGTTCACCCAGCACAAAACACACTTTAACAAAAAGACTGCTTTAGCTGCTTCAGGAAGGCTGAGCCACAGCAGCAAGATATTCTTGCAGAATGCCCCTTTCAGGAAACTTGCCACCATTTCATTTCATAATAGGTCCAGCTTCAAAAGTTTTCTATGACCTTCAGAAAATTTGCAATGGAAGAAATGTAAAATATAGTCATTCCATTTGCAGAATATTTTTAATTATTATTGGAAAAGTCCTGCACAATATTTTATTTCCACTTCTGTACCTGCTGTCTGTATGGTTTTCTATCCTTTATCCCCTACCCTCTCTTTTTTTCCTTCCTGAATTTGCCACTCAAAAGAGAAGAAATGAAGGAGAAATAATTGCATTAATTCAACGTATCATTTAACTTTTTGAATTATAGTGAAGAAAGCAAGAATAAATTACTTGTAACAACAATTCAATAATATTATTAAAGAATTTTTTTTGACAGAACAGAAAAACCAGCCACCTCTTCTATTGAATTTCTTGGATTTCCCAAGCTAGGGTAGATTTTAAAGACTTTTAGCTCCTATGAACAGGAAAGGGTTTGCCCCAATTTAATTTACCATTATGTGAGGTTAGAAATATGTGCAGAAAGTGCCATATAATGTGATCTACCATCTCGGGGCCTTCCAGCTGTTGGGCTGGACAGAAATTACTCAAAATATTCAGCACAATAAGTTCACTGGGTGTTCAGTGCAAACAAACCCTGGTGGGATTTATGGACACACCTTCCAACTCTTTTATTCCTCCAGAAATCAGAGGTGCAAACCCCTTTGCATGTATTAACAAAAGTCATTTACCCCTCTGCTCATCACAGCCGTGACACTGAACTCCAGCTTGGCAGCTTCTCTCCTCTCATCTGTTTTGCTTTTGGTCCTGATATTTCTGGATGAGGACTGGCAGGGGAAGCCAGCACGGGATGGGAGAGCTCCTGGAGTGGCACCCATGGGCTGGGGACACCTGACCCCAGCTGAGGGCCAGCCCAGTCACCCTGGCCAGAGAGCCAACAATGCCCAGCTCCAGGCTGAGCCAATTCACTGCTGCGCTGAGGAACACAGAACTCAGATGCAACAGATAAATCTGAATAAATCCACGCTGCACTCACCATTCATTTGCCCTAGAAATAACAGCCTCAGCAGAGCATGGGCTACTGGCAAGAACAGCAAAGCATCCGACATGATAAATAATGTTTACATCCAGAATCCAGATGTCATTTTCCATCCTGTAGCTTTGGAAATAATGGCCTGTTACTTCTTATTAAATCAAGGGTAATCCATTCACCTACAGGCCCAACGATAGCTGTCTCTGCTAATCTCCACTCAGGGAGCTATATTCATCAATGGGAGAGGCCTGTGTTTCTGGCAACAACTGGAAGCCAAATGATCTTCAGCAATGGAATCTCGAATATTAATTAGCAGTTCAGACGTATGGATCTGTCAGCACAATCCTGCCTGACTTAAACCCCAGTTTCCCACCAGCAGTGTCACCTCCGGTGTGCTCAGGCACACACACCCCAATATTATTCATTTCCTTCACAAACCTTTTATATTTACCAGCAATAAAAAGCTCAGTGACTCTTTCCAATGATGATTCACCCCTTGTCTCCAGCACTTCAGCCAGTTTAATCCTCCTGTGGATGGAACTTGTTTCAAAACTGGCCCTGCTTTGAGGTGATTGGATGACACAACCCAAATGTCCATTTCAACCCAATTTTTTCTAGGCTTCTATGAGGGAGTGGTGACAAAAGCTGTGATTAAAGTGCCATGACCTTGAAAAGCAATGGGAAGTTATCTTTGAATGACCTTTATGAAGTTTGGTTTATGTCCTAGGTGGGTTGAACCACTGACACCCTTGGTTTGACCTGGCCATAATGGCAATGTGCACCTGCCTTCCCTCATCCTTCTGCCCAACTGTGAAAAGAAGGTTGTTTTCCTGTTTAAAAAAAAAAAAAAAATTTAGAAAACAGAGATTAAATACACAAGTGTGCAACCAATTTATTTTGAGATATTTGCACACAGCAAGATCTGGTCACATCTACTTTCAGATTCTAGTCCTTCACTTTGGGGCTTTTGGACTGTAATTGTGTTCAGTCTTCTATTTATACAGTGAATCTATAATGTAATTTCATGAGGTACTGAGATGCACTGAAAAACATATGAGCACTAAGTTGCTCTGCCTAATCCATATGAAACAGTGTTGGAAATCAGCCTGGTAAATGTGGCAAGAGAACGAGCAAGGATTTCATCTGGGGCTCTGACACTAATCTAAAAAGGATTATCAAGGAGATAGCCTGAGATACAGAGCACTCAGAGAGGACAAGGAATCCTGTTTAAATGAATGCACTGGGTTGTGGGGGGCTTGTAAACAATTAGCACATGGCCTTCCCACTGACCACACCAGCAGGAGCTCATCCCCCCCAGCCACTGCACCAACCACATCTACTGCTCCAGCCACCAGACTCAGAGAGAGCTTAAGAGAAACAGATGATTTTCCAACATTAGCTTTTAATAGGGACAGCATGTCTGGCAGGATGAAAGGAATGAAAAGCCCTTGCTGTTCACAGTTGTGATCCACCCCCTGTCGTCCTGCTGTCATTTCTCCACGAGCTTCACCACTTGTTGCTTTGGGGAACTCACACCGAGACAAACCCACACCAGGGCACCCAGTGCTCCGTGTGTGGGGGCACAGCAGGAGGGTCCTGCTGAATTTCATGCTGGGTGCCAAGGTGGTGGTGCCTGTGGCCACTCTCCTCTGATCTCCCTGCTCTGTTTTACTCTCATTGTGGTTTTCCTCCCAATATTGCGTTTTCCCTGAAAACAGATCTGCAAGCACCTGTCTGCTTGGGGCGATGGAAAGCAAAGATCAGGCCAATGAATTATTTAATTGCAGGCTTAATTCAAAACATGAGAATTGCTCTTTCTGAAGCATAACTCCTTTTGTGGTAGAAATCTAAGAACCTGCTGATTGCCTCAGTCTCATCTGCTTTTCTTCCCCTGACAAATTGAAGGTTTTGTGGATTTTGGCCTTTTGAACTGTAGGATTTAGTTTGCAAATACCAGAAAATGTTTTATGGATTGTAGCACGTGTAGTGCAGTGTTCCTGTGTCCCAAGTGGCTGAAGCCAAGCGTTTAGCTGAGATGAAGGCTTCCTGGGATGTTCCAGGAACAACTGAACAAATCCATGCTAATGCCCTCAAAGAACTCACATCCATCTTCTGACTGTTCCCTTTGGGGTTTGGCTACAAATAAATTATGCATGTCCTGAAGCCCCCTAAACTGTTCTGGGGTTAGTGGGGTATCATTTAATGCAGGAACAACATGAATGAAGCCCTTTGGAGGCTGACAGTGTTCCCAAAAATCCTGAGCATCCCCACAAGCACATCCACCTGGAGCACAGCTGCCCCACACAGATGGGGTGGCTCCCCTTGGGCACAGAGGGATGAAGAGAAAGTCACCCCTGTTAGGCCATTCCATTCCCACTTAATTTCTGGATTTCCTTCCCATTAAGGCTAAAGAACACATGAGTGGGGCAGTGCATTAACTGGAGCTACACTTTTCCATCTTCCATGAGCCCAGTCAAATTCCTTTGCTGATTTTGTTGAGCAGTCCTATTTCCACACACGAACACTCCCATGTAATTGTTTTATCAGCATGGTCCAGTGCAGGGTTGAGTTAGAAATTTGTGCTGGATGATGCAGAGCATTCCTTGCTTCAAGTCAAGTTGTCACAAAGGTATCAAAAGCACCTTTTCCCTTTTTGTGCATGCTGTACAACAGAAGCTGTTATGTACCCTGCAAACATTTATCCATTATAAAGTCATATTTGATTCAGTGAGACTGGAATGGGTTCCAGTAGGTTAAATATCTCCAAAGCCAAAGTTCCCCCTTTCTGGAGTTCATGCATTTAGTTCACTTAGCCTTCCAAACATAAAAGTAATCCTAACATAATAACACACCCAGGGGATCTGCAAACCTCACTGGGCTGTATTGAGCCATCTCCCATCCCTTTCATCCACAGGAAGATTTGTGCAAAATAGAGAATACTGTGATGAAAGAGGACAGACCATAAAATAGAGGGCCAAGCCCTCAATTGTGTATCATAATAAAGGCAGAAACATCATCTAGATTTGTGCCAGCAGAGAATCTGGATCTCTGTACTTCAAATATACGTAAATATTTCAGAGCAATAAAAGTGAAATATGTTCTAGCTGTACTTTAAGGAGAGATTTCAGCAAACTTTTATGTTTAAATTTCTTGGTTGATTAGCCCACAATGACTTCTAATCGCTTGGGAGAGTTTTTAAAAATCAAACTTGAATATGCTCAAGACACAAAAACTGAGAAAGTTGTCTGCAGGTCATGGAGACTAACTTTTATTTTTTAAGGAGAAAAAAAAAAATCTTTCAGCTGACTTGCAAGCAGCTATTGCATCCAATATCAAGGATCTGAAATGAGCCAAGCCAGTTGTTTGAATGAAAGCTCAACACCTCATTTTCCACTCATCTTGCAATGGATGTGCAGTCCTGCGGAAAATGATAGAGCAACATCATTATGAAAAATGGGAGTGATAGATAAAAGGGATCTTTTGTGTTTATTTTTGTGAGCTGGCCCTTGCAGGTGGGTGCTTTCTGTGTGTGTGAGGATGGGATGTGGATGGATCCTATCAGCCCTCACAGAACGACTCAGTCAAACTCAGCTCAGCACTGGTGGTCACCAAAACACGTATTTTTATCCTGTGATGTGCCAATTCCATCCCTCCCCCTGAGTTTCCCTGCAGCTGAAGTCCCTCATTTCTCCAAAGACCCAACTATTCACGAGGCAGGTCAGGTTTTCAGAGCAGGAGAGATAATGCAGCCATCTCTGGGAAAGCTGCCTGCACCCCTGACCACCCAGCTGGAAAATGTAACTAATTTTATTCACTGGGGAGTGCTGGGAGGATTAATTGGATTTAGTGGCCACAATGTACTTTACATTGGTTGGGTGGAAGGAGACTGATAAGAGTTGAGGTGCAAATTTCTCAGAGGTGCAAGGAAAAAAGTGGCCAAGGAGGAGGGCAATTATTTAAAGAGTCAGTGAAGCAAGGAAAAGACAATTAGCATTGGTATCACCCTAATTCACAACAATTTGCAACAATGAGTCTGAGACACTCTTCCCATCAAGGCCAGAATACATAATTTCTTGACCTTATTATAAAATATAATTAAAAAAACATGAGCGAAAACTCTGCATGTCCACATGGGTAAAACAGAAAAACTGAAGGACACACAAAGGAACTGAAGGACAACGATGTTTTGGGAGTCCTGGATCTGAAAGAAAATTACAGCAGGTCTATGGAGCCCAGGGTTTTTCAATGGAGCCAAAGAGGTGACAGAAAATTTGAACCACGCAGCCTCCACTTTATTTTCTGTCCCTTCATTTGGACTTTGCCTGAAGCGAATCCTGGCCTGTTCCCCTGCATTGCACAGGGACAGGATTCTTTTTTCCCCTGTTCTTGCAGGTTATCTGAGAGGTTAACCTCAGATATCTCCAGCACTGCAGCATGAAACAAACGTGAGGGAAGCAGAAAGAACACCAGGAGCAGCAGCATCAATACCTTCTGAGTAGATTAGAAGCTGGAGTGCAGCTGCCACTTTCCTGACCCTTTATCAGCACATAATATTATTAATCACAGAGTTAAAGGAAAGATACTCTGAAAGGGACAAGAGAACAGGCTTCTAATGGAATTGTGATTGGTTTATTCCGTGGCTTTTCTTTTTTTTTTTTATATTGAGACTCTATTTTATATAGAAGAATTTTTTTGAGCAGTATGTGGAGCTGGGGACTTAGGCCAGGTCAGTTTGCAACACAACAGGTACAGCTTGCTGACCGTACCAACTTTAAAAGGCTCCTCTAGGATTTTTATTTTTTTTTGGTTGTTTATGGTGTTCATGTTTAAGAATGTCACGTGTCCAGGAAGCAGTGGGCAGGTGTGTGGTAGATCTCTTTAACTGTGGTTGCTTTCCTCTCTTCAGTTAGAAAAAACCCCACAGCCTGTTCCAATGAACTCCTCAAGTCTGTTATAAAGCACAGTTCTCTCTTCATCTGTGAAATGTTCTGTTCTGAAATAAAGGATTTCCTATTAATGCTGAGGAAGAGGATGTTCATCAGTGTTACAGGGCAAGAAAACCTGGATAACAACTTTATTCAGTTCCTTTCATAGATGCATCTCAAAGTCTTTTATGGATCACATAACTATTATCTGCAAAATTTATCCCAAAGGCCATTTTGAGCTACCCTAACCAGCCATAGCCCAAAAACTTGGGAGAAGGCACCCCAGCCAAGCAAAATATGTACAAATCAGTCGCTAATTTTGATGTTTCTGCAAAATGCATATGAGATGAACATCAAGCTGCCTGTTTTGTGAAAGTTGTGTGCAAAACACCCCCTGCACTGTAGGTGTCACTTATAAAACTATTGATTTTTATTATTTATCTCTATGCCTGTCTTGTTCTCTGCCTGCCAGCTGATCACTGTCAGATGTACTAGATTGTGCACATGGATTGGACTGGAGTTGATGGGATTAATTGATTTGATTACATTGAGTGAAATCAGTGGATTTCACATCAAATAGAATCAATAATCTGAATTGCATTAGACAGACGAGCAAACACTGGACAGGATCATTGCTCTGGCTTTCCTGGGATGTTAAAATGGTTGAGATCAGTGGATTGGACTCATCTGTGCACGACACGGGGACTGGTTCCATTTGAGTCGCACTGGTGGCCTCAATAACTACAATTCCTTTTTAACTTGAGTTTGTACTGATCTTTATTATAATAATTATACCTAGCGGCAATCACCCTCTCTGGTACACACAAAAAAGTTCATTATATGACACAGAGATGAAGTGGCTCATTTTCCCCCTATTCTAATTTGGTAAATGGTGATTACAGAGGTAGGAGCTTAGCGAAACCCAATGAGCCTTGATGCGTTAGTTAGATTTTTAACAAGTCATCTTTACTGAGACCTAACTGCATGGAGCCGAGTCAGATGACAAGTCCAAACCTCCTGCCTGCTGGTACTGTTGTTATTCTCTTGATTATCCTCCAGCATGTTGAACACTCCTGTGTGAGAAGGGCAGAGCCATCGCACAAGGCCACCTCTCTCTTGTCCTTAATCAGAAATGTTGAGCTGTTCTCTAACCCCCGAGAGGGAAAAGAATTCATTAGATTTCATCTTTTTTTCGCTCCTGAATGCTAAGTGCCTCTTCCTTTTTCTCTCTCTTCCTGGGGGAAATGTGCGAGGAATTAATGTTTAGAAAAAAATATTAACTTTCCCAATTCCCACACGAGGCTGGATCCCATCATCTGCACAGATCTGCAGCCAAAGGTCACTGTAGCAGAGGGGTGGGGTGTTAGCAACATATCCCTTCAGCTCAGTGATCAAAAATAGAAGATTAGCCACCACTTTCCCAGCTTAGTGGCATAAAACCATGGAATTGGCCTGTGAAAGGAAAAGGCAGACTGTGTTGACAAAGAGAAGACAGTTCAGTGGATCACGACCGAAGCTGTCATTTAAAAATAAAAGTTCATTCATATTTTCCCATAAATAACACTCCCAGATTAGGGTGCAGGAGGCACAAGTTTTTACAAGAAATTAGAGAGGGTTAGAAGAAAGGATCAGAGCCAGAGGCTGACTAAACCTGTGAGTCCCTTCAAGGTCAGCTCAAATCTTCTGTATTTACCCCACATTTGTATCCAGCAAGCGTTTCTTGTCACACTGATTTAAGTCTGCACTGAAAAAACATCTATATTATTGCTAGAAGAAGGCACCTCAGACTCTTGGTCCTTTTTCTCATCTTCTGCCCTTTGGGTTTTCTTCCTGCCTAAGAACTGAGGCCAGAGCCTAAATCCACAACTGGCATCCCTGGAACAATACAGATTTCCCCCAGGTTTGGTGTTTTTGGAACCATCCCAGAGAAGGGATGGATATGAAAGTTCACCCTCCAGGACACCTACCTTGCTCTTCTTCCTCCACCTGACTAGATGGATAATTTCTCCATGTTCTCAAACACACATGTAACACAGGACATTGTGGCAAAATGATGGAAGATAAAAGCAAAATAAAATTATTAGGGAATATGGTTAATACAAGGGTCTGTCCTTACATCTTTACTTAAACTGTGAACTTTTTACTTCCAGCTGTAGGTTGAAGCTGTAACTTCTTGTTTATTTTCAGAATATTGACTTCATTTTAACTTGGAGAGTCTGAAATTTTGTTATGAGTGGTAGTTGCTTGCTGTATTTATGCACAAGTGGACAAGGACATTTCCTGGTCTCCAGAAAGGAGGCTGGATTGGGCTATTAAAGGACAGGGAAATATGCCTGGCTCAGAATATGAAACCCACAGCAGCGTTCCACAGTTTAGCTATTGACACAGTGCACTCCAACCTTACTGAATGCCAAGGGATTGGCTCAGTTTAAAAACACCTGAATGCAGAAAGGCTCACATAATGCCCAAAGAACAGAAAAGCTGCAGATTTGGCTCCAAAAAAGCCTCCAAGGCCAACCTGTAACTCATCCATGTTGCCACTTCTCCTCTGACACCTCGTGCCTCTCATCTCCTTCCTCCAGCTCCATCCCCCTCTCCCCCCTCCCACCTCCCCAGGAAGGCTGACTCTCATCTGTCTGCAGTTAGCAGAAACCAAAGTAACTGGACTTGCTGCTGGAACAGAAGAAATATGTGCTGTTAACAGTTCATTGAGCTGTGAGATGAACAAGCTGGGCCTCCAAAAGGAAATCCAAGCTAAGAGTACATTTCCAGTGTTAATAAAGCTTTTTCCTTTTGTTGTATATTTCCAAACGCTGATTCTAGAACGGCTGTCATCCTTTTTTTTTTTCCAGAATTAGACAACAGGACAAATTTAAGGTATCATGGAGTCTTTTATCCTTGCTAAATGACAGCTCTCCTTGCTGCATTTGGAGATCTGTTTTGTCCTCCATCTTTTGTTTAAAATTCTGTCATGTCTACAGCTGTCATTGCCTTTTGCAACGAAGTCCCCTACAAGGTTTCAGAGTCTGTCTCCCCTGTGTGCCCCTTTAGGGGTAGGCTGCACAGCCAGGTGTGGGTTTGCAGGAGCAGGAGCAAGGCTGCTTTCTAGTGAGAGGAAGATGGAGCAGTACCTCTCCTGATTCTTGGAGGTACTTTGCTCCCTTTAAAGATGACAGAGTTTTGGGGATCCAGCCTGGCTGCTTGTGATGGAAAAGATGTCACACAAGAGCCATGAAGATGGGGGGAACAGCACAAGGAGCTGAGTGTGAGATGGGAGCAGAGGAAAACCCACACAGGTGAAGTTTCCCTTGGTTTCCCTCAGAATGTGGTGCCTTAGAGGAAACCCTGTTTCCAGGGACAGAGAAATTCCTGTAAAACCCGTGTTATGTCCTGCTTTGCAGAGGATTATCCCAGGTGAGGCAGGTGGAGGTGTGAGCTCCTGTTCCCAGATGTTTTTTCTCCCTCCTCTGTGAGCAGATGCTGTGTACAGGCTGCTCTCTGCTATTCTTGGCAGGAGGCAGCTCCAATAAAATTTTGAACTCCACTTTTAGACGGAGGAGAGTTTGGGTTGGGTTTTTTAGGAACATTATGTGCAGCAATTGCATAGTCTGCAATGATTTAGAGATCATCTCTGTTACAGTCAAGCCCATTTGGCGTTTACTTTCATGAGCCACAATGGAGACCTCATGCTGCAGTGAGGTTTGTCTTGAATTTTGTTTCACTATCACAAAGCCATCATCATCCGGTTTTGCTTCTGAGTTTTATCTTTTGCTCAGGAGAGGAGTGCCATATATTATTCACATCACATTATGTTCACAACATTTGAGGTGCTGGACAAATGCATTATAAGAAAACAGTCCCTGCTGTGAAGAGTTTACAACCCAGGCAGAAAAACCAGATGAAATTTAGAGGCAAAGAGATGTACTGTGGAAAAACAAAATGAGATAAGGAAATATTCAAGGTGTCATGATTAACAGATGTGCTGTTAATTCTCTTTTTTAATACTCCATTTTAATGGCAGAGACTGTTGAAAATTTTTCAGAACTCCCCCTCCTTCTGCTGAAAGACAAAAGTTTCCTGTGAAAACACAAAACCGAGTTTACTCTGTCATTTGAATTGAATCTTGATTTTCAGAATTTCTTTTCATCTCTTGAAGACTCAGCTGCAGAAGTGCTTCATTAAATCCCATTTTAAAAAGATCACATGTTCGATTTGTCTTTAAAAAAAAAATCATCTCAGAATTATACTCCTCATATTAAAAAATCTTTCTTCTCTTGCAATAATTCCGCTTTTGGCACAGCACTGACACCAGGTACCATGTCATATATTCACACTCATCAAGTGTGTTTTCACTGCCTTGGGTTCATCCCCTGGTTTTTTTTCACAAGTTTTGTCAGAGTCCTTCCAACCCCTGTTTTTTCAGCAGAGATCTGTGCATCCTTTGGTTGCACACAGCAAACTTCTTATTGTCCTTTCCTCTGCTCTCCAGTCCTGAGGGACTTGGTGGCTCCTTTGCTGGCCCTGCTCCACACCACTCCTTCAGCCACAGAAATAAAAATCTGCTTGATACTGGCTTGGAGCATCTCCCATCTCATGAACACCACAAACCTCTATTTTTTATCATAATCCTGCACGTTTATTACCAAAAGTCCAGAGTGAGCTGGTAGTTTTGTAGGTGGCAGATTGTTCATTTAATTATGGGATTTTAGCTTGCTTTTCCTAGCAGGTCCTCTTCACAACAGCTGACCTTCAGTGAGTCCTTGAATCATACAATTGCCTTTGTGAGACTACAGCAGTGAACATCTTTTTTTTTTTTTTTCTTTGTTTTCCTCACTGCCTTTCAGTTCAGCAGCAACATCCTTGAGCTGTCCTGTGAAATCCTGACACAGCCTGTGTTTGCAACCAGGCAGGGGATGGCAAGCCCAAGTGCACAGCACTTTGATGTGATTTTTAGGAGCAGGGATTACGTTGCTAACATGCTCTTTTCAGGCTGTTCCTGTTTCATTAAAGCCAGGCAGAGAGGGGGAACCACTGCTCTGTGTGGTGTCACAGCACTGGGAGCAGGGGCCACTGGCAGGTCTGGGTGTTCTGCTTAATGGGAAACTTCCTTTAGAGGAAAACACATTCAGGGGGAGATGATGTCCTCTGGTGTCATTTTTTTAGATCTCTTTCAATAACAGTTTTCAACTGGCCAGAATTTTTCATTTTGACCAAGAAGGGATAACATTTTCTGAGTTTAATGTTAAATTTTATTATTTTCCAGTGAAAGCTGTTCTGTCCACTAGAGCAACAGGGTTTGCCAAGTGTGAGAGGAGCCCAAATGCTGCAGGGACACTGCTCCTTAAACAACTGGTGTGAGTGGAGCTGGCAGCAGCTGATAGAGATCCTGACAGTGAGTGAGCCTTAAAGAAGCCAATTTCCAGCTTTTTCTAAGCTCACTCCAACTCTAAAAATTCCAGGTTGGGTTCAAGTAAAATGTAGTTTTGGTGTTTAAGAGTGTCTTTGGCTTTCTTGGTATGCCCACACCAAGGAAAATCAGTCCCTCCAGGTTCTGGATGTTTTCAGTCCCACCACCAGCCTGCTCTGCCCTCAGGGCTCCCACTGTGTGTTAGTGCTGGTTGTATTTCTCAGGAGCTGGGATTTGACAACAGATCCATCAGTGAAACTGGAGTCTCGTTAAATCACTCTGTGTTTTTGTTTTGTCCTCCCCAAAGCAGTGCAGAGAGGAATTTTGCTTTTTCAGATTTCTGAGTGTCATTGTTCATGTGCCAGTCTCCTGTTTCTTATCAACAGCTTCATTTTCTGCCTCAACTGACCTATGCTGGCAGAGCACAAAGGCTGGTCTGCTTTTGCTTTGCTTTTTACCACATTTCCAGATTTTCCTTCCTTGCCTCTCCACCAGCTTTGTTGCTTGTTGATGTGGAATAGGCTTCACAAGACTTGTTTTTCTCTCTGAGCTTTTAAATGTCTCCACTGTCACCTCTTGTTTTGGTTCTCAGACTTACTTCTCTAGGCTATTTCCATGATTTATAGTTGATTGCTGTTGCCACTTTTTTACTGTAACATCTACTTGCAGATATAAAATCGGGTTTCACATCCACAAAAGATTTCTATTGGAGAAATGAAAATGCTATTGAAATGTAAAACCTGCTGAAATAAATCATAGTGGGGGGATGGAAGTGATGAAGATATACTGGTTCATTTATATAAATATACTTAACAGAACAGGTGACATTCCAGGGAACTATCAGCAGATGGCAACTCCACCAGCTCAGGGGGAGCAAGCTCTGCTGCTTTAAGAATGAGGTCGCTATTTTTCTCCAGTGCATAAATCTATAGTTTATAGTTATTGCATGACAACCTGCCACTAATTAAATTATAAATGACATGACAGGGAAGAAACACCTTTAGAAATCACTGAATAACTTTTTGGGGCACTTTCAGTACATTCCATCCATGCTCCACTTTCTGAAGTACAGCGACATCTCTCAGTGTTTGTGTTTAAAGTAAATGGAAGCAGTGAAGGCTCTGACACATCTCCCTTCAGGGGAAACTGGGTGAGCTGTGGGAGTCTCTGCCAGCAGCCTGGGCTCATCCCTCATTTCCCTGCTCAGGAGCTCTGGCTATAATACCTGCAGCTGATTTAGCAGGCAGGGGGAACCTTCTGCAAGTGGGAAAAGAATTATTGCACCTCATCATCCTCGTGCTGGAGGAGAAACAACCCAGTGCCTAACGAATGGATGGTCCACCAAAGGGTGACATTTTAATCACTGCACATAGTTAATAACAACATTTGGAAATAATAATTTGTGGAATGACAAAGAAAGCCTCCTCAAATTCCCTAGACTAAGCCCAGAAATGTTTCTTGTCCCCAGCCCTGCAGTGAGGCAGAGATTATCCATGCTCCCACCAGCTCTGAACTCTTGCTGTGTTCACCTTCCCAGTGCCCATTTCAAATGAGTGCATGTGATGCCACAGGTGGCCCAGATTTGTTTGCCGGCTCCATGTTCCAGGCCATTTGGAGCATTCCAGGTCATTTGGAGCATTCCAGGTCATTTGGGGCTCCATGGATGGTGCTGCAGGCAAGAAAACCACACGGCTTTGCCAGCCAGTGCCTCGCTGGGAGCCACGTGCCATCCCTGGGTGCCACAGACCCATGTGTCACCCTGCAGATAATTAGCTGATAAAGCAGGTTTTGCCTCCCTTTTTCCACCAGAAAATGACATAAATCATAGCAGATTTTTCCTTTGATAACTTAATGCTGCAGATGTGAAGTGTTTGGGGATGAATAGGACTCAGTGTTTGTTAATGAGAGTTTAATGTCTTCATCTTCCGCATTAAACTCCAGTTAATTAATATTCATTCAATTAGAAAATGTAAAAAATAAATTATACAAAATTAAGCTTTACACAGGAAGCAAGTGACCTCATTTCTGCTGTTTTCAGGTGCTAATTAGATTAGCTCCTTTCCTGTGAAGGGGGAGGCACCGAGTGCTGCCAGCAGTGAGGGGAGCCTTGCAGTTGGGTGCAGACCTTCTCATCTGGAAGTGCTTTGTTCTGGTCTGCCCTGAGCCCGTGGAGACCAAAAACTACAGCCAGATGAAACACGATTACAGCTTTTGTGAGTCTGGAAAGCTTTCTGGCCAGTGGAAAGACTCTCTCTGCTGGGATGTTGTTGTTTTATGGAGCTGGGTGTTGCTGCGAGAGAAGGAGGTGTGCTGAGCTGGTGGAAAACTGGGAGCGGATGTAAGTCTTGATTCTGTCTGGTCCTGCCTTCTGGCTTTGGCTGAGTCTTCCTCCCTTTGCTGATGCTTTGGGTTTGGTTTTTTTTCCCTGCTCTGAACAGACTCTCTAAATTTGGAGTCCTTTTGGAAATGGTGTCCCTTTGGATTTGAGCGTTTCACAGCTTGGAGAGAGGAAGGAGCCTCTGGGATGAAGAGGTGCTCTGACTTCAGCAAGGCTAAGGGCAGAACAGAACAAGCCAGCCTGAGCTGACTTTATGCAAACAGACCACAGGGGTCTTAAATAATCACTATTGCCAGTTTATCTAATGCAACTTTGAAGCTGGCCTTGCTTTGAGTCAGGGGTGGTACCAGCTGACCTGCACAGGTCCTTCCAGCTTCAATTACTCCATAATATTATATTTCTTCTTCTTATAGTTGCCTGTGTCCTGAAGCCATGCTTGTCTTCTGTTGCAGAAATACTGTAAAAGGCAGTGAGAGCCAGTAGAAAACTCACCCTGCACAAAGACCTGCTGTGGATTATTGCACACTGTGCTGGGGTGGGAGGGGGAGCAGGGGAACAAAGGTTCCATGCTGGAATGTGTTTTAGAGTGCACCATCCATCACTGTCCTCTTCATCTGCTACTTTCTAGCAGCCCTGAATAGCAATTTGCTCTTAAAATGGGAGGGACAGGCACCCGTGTGAGTAAAGACTGGGTTATATCTTATAAGTTTGTCAAAAGGAGAAAACACCTTTGGATGAGATGGTTCAGTAAGTGAGGTTTTGGGAACCTGGCTTTGTGTGTGTGCTGTTAAGAGTCAAAAGCAGTACAGAGTATCAGTGACACCACTTGTGATGGTAGTTACTCCTTGCATAGGAGGAGGGGGTGTTAAGTGACAAATATTTTTGAAAAACTGAAAAAAAGTTGCAACACTACTGACACAGAGATGGTGGGACCCAACTGTGTTATTTAACTCATCTCATCCTGCAGAGAAATGGGATTATTCGTAGTGTGACTGCCCCTTACTAGACTCAGGCCATCACAAAGACATAATAATTTGCAAAGGAGGCACAAATGAACTACAGTGTTACAGCCAGAGGCACCTTGGCAAAAAGGGGGATATTTCATGGAAGGGAGGTCAGCGATCCTGCAAAGGAGAGTTTCCCTCTGTGGCCCTTCACAACAGAACACAATAACCACCACGGTTTGTCCTCTTGTGAATTCCTGTGAAGGCTCACACCCCACTGCCATTTTTCCATCCTACTGCTTCTGCATCTTTCTCTTGCTCTCTCTGCTACACACCTCCTCATTAGCTGAAATGTCTTCATCTTCAGAACCTGTGCTTGGTTTCGAGCCAGATTCCTGCTTTCCTTGGCTCACTCCAGCTATCACAAGAGTTGGCACCAACTGCTCGGGCTGTGCCTGCGGCCCCAGTTTGGGATGTTCTTGTGAGAGATGTTGAGGTACTTGTGTGGTGCAGGCAATGCTGAGAGCCAGGGGCTGCTGTCGTGATTCACCACGGTGCTTTTTCTTCCCTGGTGTCGCTCTGACTTCCTAATTTACTGTGTCTTGCAAGGCTGTGAGGGGAGGAGGGAGGCACCCAAGTGCCAGGTTGATAGAGTTTGTTGGGTCAGATGATATTCCCTGTGTGACAAAGCACTTTGCACAGCCTTAACTTGCAATGTTTTGGGTCTGTTGGATTGATGAGATCTGGTTCTGTGTGCTCAAGGGCTTTGCTGGATTGACCTGCTGGTCTGGAGAGTGTTACCCATTTCCCTGGACCTGGTGCTCTTGGGAATTAGCCTTGCTCCTGGCTTGGAGAGGAGCTCCAGGCACGGTGGGTTGGCAAGGCTATAGCAAAACCAATCTCCTTAGAGGGTTAAAAAATAGAGCACAGTCCCTAAGGCTATTGGATCAGCCTTTGCTGGAATGATATGGGCACAGGGCAGGATATTCCTCATCTGTTTTCTTTTGTGACCAAGCAAATATCATTGTCCATGCATATCCCCACAAAACCTCCTGGCTGAGGAGTGGGTAGAAGCCTTTGGGGGATCAGACACCTTCCCCTGCATGTTCTGTTTTCCAGGAGAGCTTTTCCTCATTGAAGTAATTCCTGCTTGAGTGGAGAGCTACCAAACACATTGTGCCTCTCACCACCCCAGATCTGCAGGCTGTTTCTCCCTAACCTTACAGGGTTTCCTACCATTGCATCCAGGCAGGGTTTCTTTTCTTCTGTGATTCTTGGGGGAAATGGCTTTTGTGGGTCTGTCAAAAAGGACACCAGTCTCAAATTCCCCATCCCAACCCACTTCAGAGTCAAGAGGTGTTTATAATTGACAAGATTAATCTCAGCAGATATTTGAGGACTTTGCTGAAGTCTTTCATTTCACTGCTCACTCAGGCTGCTCAGGAAGATTAAAGTGAGTGCTGATGGCTTTGCAAACTGCTCCAGTGGACACTGAGTAAATATTTTAGAAAGCACAGCTGCAAAACACTCCTAATCCAGCCCTTTCAGTGACAAGCCTTACCTAACCAGACTGGTCCAAAAGGAAACACCAAACCCTCGACCACAAATCCTCCTTGTTATCCTTTTAAGAAGGACTCAGTGCATGCTCAGAATTCACAGCAGCATACCCTGACCTGCTGGTGGGTTTTGTATTGTGCTTCTGGGCAAAATTGGGCAAAATAAGGTCAGAAGATGGGCAAAGATTTGGACATCCATCCCCAGGCTTGGTGTCAGTTTGAAATTAATCCTGGCATGCTGAAGATGTCTATTTAATTCAGTGCAAATATTTGGAGATACCTATGCAGCTTGTTCCTGATGGTTATTGGAAAGTTATTAAAGAGTGACAAGCCTTGTTAAAATGAGCTGCATTTTTGCCTAATAACCATGGAATTTAGAGTAGACCAGTTTGGGGGGAAGGGCTTCAGAGTCTGGGTTATAAGTATATAAGGGTTCCTGAGAGTGCCACCAAAAGATTTGTCCAAAAGAAAATAATTAGAGTGTTTTCCATATGAAACTTGGAGTGTGTTCAAAATTAAAACTGCTGCTCCTCAAACTGAAAATTTTATATAAGTTCTATATATCTTAAAGGGCTGTACCATACTCCACTTAAGGTGTCCCTTCAATTATTTTTTCCATGTCACAGGTGAAAAGATGAGTGTGAGAGTCTGTCTCTGAGGTCTGAATCTGAGGGAGCACAGCTGAGTAAAGTGAGCAGGCTCCTGCTGTGCCAGGTCTCCCCAGGGCAGCTCTGCTTATTTCTTTTCACATCCATCACTTCCTCAAGCACACATACATTAACGATCCTCATAATAGCAAGAGGGAGGGTTTCCCTTTTATATTTATCTCTGTTTCCTTGGCTTCTGTCCAGTCTGAAAAGTCCCACCAAAAAATCAAAATAAGAGCTGTTGTGTCTGATCTGATTACAGGCTATCAGAATTGAAGTCCCTTTCCAACTCTGAGCAGCCTTCAGAGATGGGCAGGTCTGTTCTCCTGGCTGATGCTGGTGGGTCACTCATCCCTACAGGAGCAAACAGGGGGAGGACAGGCTCTGGAGCTTGCTTTTTTCCTTGGGTGATGGGGACATTTTCTAAATGGGATTTTATTACAGTGACAGTTCTGGGTGTGAATCACCCCATTTATGTGATATTTCCAGCAGCTCCACCAATTGTGGCCACCTTTGCCACGAAGAACAAGGAAATTAAGAGCAGCTAATGGACTGCCACAGCTTTGGGTGCCAAGTCAGGAGCGTGTGACAAAGCAGATCAGTCCCTGCCTCCCTCTTTTCTTATTTTCCTCACTGTCAGATATTTATTATAATAGTTGAAAGGCAGCATTTAGCTGGCATAGCACTTTCTATTTAAGGTGCTGTGCAGAACAGGCCATTCCACAGATAAAGGGAAAAGTATGTTTGAGGACAATATTGGGACTGAAATGGAAATTGCCTCAAATTGGGTTGGCAAGCATCCTTATTATTCATTGGGATGATTTAAGCACCTCTTTTAGAAAGGAGAAAAAAGCAAAGGTGTGTGCGTGGGGGGGGTGAAATATTCTAAAACTGAAACTGTCCTCTGCTCAGTCATTAAATAAATTCATGACCCAGCAAGGCCTCAGGGAGTTTTCCTTGCCCAGCCTCTGCTGCAGGCAGGCTGCAGGACTTCTGGGGCCCTGCTGAGAGCTGGGATCAGCTTCCTCGAGGGCTGTTCAGACTCTTTTGGGAGAATATTTGCTGAACTGGAGGCTGGAAGAGGTTAAGAAGGGGATCCTGTCCTTTGCCTCGACCTCTGTATGCTCCAAGGGGCAGGAGAGCTGCCTGGTGTGGGATTCCCATGGGGCTGTCCTGTGTTTGTGGAGGACACAGCAGCTTTTCCCAATTCTTTCTATTGAGGATTCCCCTTTTTTTTTTGTGGAGCAATTCATAAGCTGCACAGGAAGTTGCTAAACACATGAGCAGCCCAGGATGGAGGATCCTGGATTGTTAATCCCTCAGCTCACTGCAGGGCCCACAGGAGATGAACATATCCTTCCCCTTTCCAGTCACTGCTGGTGTTCCCATGGTGGTTATTTCAGGATTTTTGTAATAACAGAAAAAAAACAAAACTGTTACAGAGATGCTGGCTTTTTCCATAATCTGGATTGAGCCCACAAGAAGCCTTGGATAGTATTGGACTTCTCATTGGCATCACCTGCCTTTATCTAGCACCTAAGGCTCCTAAAGCACTTTTTTGGGTGTACATGCCAGAATTACACATCATTCCTTTGAACTGCAACCAGTTTGGAGCTGCAGACTGTTGCAGGTGCTGGGGGGTGTTGATTCTGTCCCAGTATTCAGAGCAGAAAATGAGGAACCATGGTATGTAACTGCAAATGAGCAAGGACTGTGCTTATCAGAGTGTAATTACCCTGATCTGTGACCTTGAGGGAGCTGAGGCTCTGATAAGAAGCCCCTGGGAAGGGTACTCTCCTGTCAGACTGAGAACATGCACAGAGATGAGCTGCTGCTCTTATCTCACTTTCTCCTTTATTTCTTCCTCCGTTTCTTTCCTCCTTATTTCTACAGAAAAAAAAGCTTTGAGAGTTTTTTTGCCTTTTGAGCTTCCTAGGCTGCAGTAAAGTGAAGAAAATCACATTCACATCCTTTTTCTGACAGGGCCTTGAATATCCCTGGGCTCCTCCACGAAGCCCTGAGGGCAGCCTTGGTCTCCCAGTGTCACCTGTGGTGGTTCTGCTCTGACAAAATGTTCTGGTTCTGCTGTCCTGCTCCCAGTGGCCATTGGCTCTGCAGCCCCAGCATCATCTGATGGGCTGCCAGTGCTCAGGGGACTGAGCATGCAATGTACCAACAGCACTGAAGGCAAAACTGAGACCACAGTTCCCCTGGGGCAAGTGGATCTTCACACTCTGCTAGAAGGCCTTTAATGGTTTAGTTCAGACGGGGGTTAACTCTCCAAAAACTCGCCCTCTCCAAAAACCAAATAAAGCATTTACACTCCAGGCCATATGACCCAAATTGCCTTGTCAGCTGCCCAGCTCCTCCACAGACATCTCCAGCTGCATCCCACCTCTCCTGTATCTTTTCACATTTCAAATATTCCCTTCCTTCACGGGGCACACTTTCTGTCAGTCCCAAGAGGAAAAAATGACTAATGCAGAGCAGAGGCAGTGTCTGTGCTTGGCAAGTGGTGTGGTACCTGTGGAGACAAAAACATTTAGTGTAAAGGAGCAATGCCCATGGTACAATCATTTAAAGGGAATTTTTAGGCTGCCTCTGGTCTGGTCCCAAAGCCTGACTATTATCAGTGAATTAGGAGTGTGTTTTATCCAAAAGCAGTTCAGTTTCTGAGCACCAATTGTGCTTTGCCATGTGAACTGAAGCGTAATAAAGAGGAATTTTTCATATTCAAAAAATGCACTCTTGGTCTTAAAATCCTGCTGTAGGTGCACATACACAAAAGCAACATGAAATTGCCTGAACCTGCAGAGCAAATTTTGGCAGGGCTCTGAAGAGGCCCAGGCAGCCTGGTCTGCTTCTCTTCTCTCTCAGCTGGTAGATAAAACTCAGTGCACCCTCAGAGTGGACAGAATTCATGGTTCATGAAGGTTCCTTCCAGTTGGGTCAAAAATAACTAAATATTTGCTGAGCATTAGCAAAATTAACTGTAGAATGTAGGGTCATGTGGAGAGCTAAAGAGTTAGGAAAAGCAGTTGGGGGTTTCATATAAATAGAAATGTGCCCTATATCAAAAGGAAATAGAAAACCTGTTGCAGCTTTTGCTGGAGATATTGTTTGTAAGCATGTGTCAGGTGAGCACTTTCTAATTTGTGTCTGGACATTGTTCATTATTAAAAAAAGGGTATGGAAAGTGTTGGGCCTGTGACAGATCCAGATACCTCTGAACTGGAGGTAAAGTTCATAGTTTTGGTTTTGAAATGAGAGAATGTGGATGGGATCCTGGATCTTCCCAGCGTTGTAACATATGGTGTTGCCCAAAAAAAAAAAAGCTCAACCTACTGGAAAAAGAATTAGCAAGTATATCAGCAAGAAGCTGTGCAGAAGTGCTTTGTGTGTGTGTTTCTTTTAGCATCTCTGCCTGTGTGGAAGCCACATGGGTACAATTCAGTTTCCAATAACCATGTCTGCTACCCATCTATAAACCCACAAAGCCTGGATACAGATGTACCCTGCTCTCTGGGGCTGGCTGCAGTGCTAGGAAGCAGATGTGCTCCTCGTAGGCTTCCTTGGTTATTTAAATATCCAAAGCAAAAGTGTTACTGCCCTGACACGGTTCTTTCACTCTGTGCTGTTGCTTCTCTGAAATGCCAATAGCAGTGCTGTGCCCTCCTCACTGGGATCATTTCCAGCAGGAGAACAATTTAGTATCCCATTGGAGCAGTTCAACAAGGGGTATTCTAAGAAAGGAGAGGATTTTATTTTTTTTCTTAGCTTTATGGCCTTGTCTACCTGTCTTCAGTTACACTTGCCTGTCTCTACTGCCTGAATGCTAACACTGATTAGTTCCAGAAACCCACCCAGTTATAGAAAACTTCTGGAAAGTTGACATTAAACTTTCTCCTAGAAAATTGTGTTGTCTGTATTTGGGGCCCTCAGCTAAGGACCCTTCCTTTTTTTGGGCTTTGTGCTCCTAGGAACAAGCTCAGAGCTACTTCTTTGGGCATTATTTATCAGTTTCAAGAGGTTTTCTTGTTTTGGGGCCCTTGGCAACATCTGTCCTTTCTCTGGGTCTGTCTGCAGAGCTTTGGGGATGGAGCCTTAGCAATCCCACACCTTGAGTGTGCTGAGCTGCTGCCACTCCAAGGACATTCCTGAAGAGCTGTGCTGGCTGCTCCAGGCCCAGTGTCAGCAACACTGATTGACAGCGTCCTGGTAAACCTCAAACCAAAACTGCAACTTTCATTTTGCTGCTAATTGTTTGGAATTCTTTGAACTCACGTCTGTGGATGGCACTTAAAACTGCCTCTGCCTGGTACACCTCATAAACAGATGGAGTGTTTGTTGACGTTTCTGTGACAGCTTGAAAACTTGTTTCCTACCTCTGAGCTGAGCCCTTTCTGCCTTGTCCTCCATCTGCCATCTCATTTTAAAACTAGCAGAACAACTCGAGTGAAGCAATTCCGACTTTTTCCATCTGTGCACAGTTAATTAAGAGGGTAATGAGAGCTCCGAATGAACAAGCCCTGCATTAATTCAAGATATGATTAAGGGAAACATCCAAAAATGAAAAATATATATGTGCCTACACATATACATTTTTTAAAGGCCTTGAGTCCCTTTTGTCTGTCCCTGTACTTGCCAGCATTATGGTTAGGGATGATTAAAAAGTAGGGAAGATGACTATGGAAAACTGAGTCTGTATTCTGAACATGAAATCTGGGTATAAGCAGCTTGAAGGTGTAGAGCTTGTTATAACTTGAATATGTGTGAAGATGGGGCTTGATAGTGGGAGAAGTAAATGCTGTTTCCTTTTTGGAGGGTTAGAAAGGTGAGTTACAGGACCAAAGGCACAGAGAGATTCACAATCCAAGGAGTTACCCCAGCTGAAATTAAAACATATGATTCTCTGTGATATTTGCTCTTGTGGCCACCCCTGTGTGTTCTCAGGGAATATGTGACCAGAGGAATGTACCTTGGGAAATTCTACAACATGACAGCACTGCCTCAGCCGTTACTGAATTAGTAATTCCAGCCCAGGCTGGAAAAAGGGGGGAAATTGCCTAATTTTGCTCTGATCAGATTAAAGAGCCAACAAGAAGCCTCACTGGAGACCCAGGAGAATGAATGGGACAGGGAGAGAGGCAAAGTTTGGTCATGCAAAGTTTAAATTGGGGAGGAGTTTGGCAGCTGGGGAAGGACAGGGCTGGGATAAAGTGGGAACTGATAAAGGACAGGCAAAAGAAAAGGGCATGAAAACCTCAGAAAGAGAAGGAGGCTGCAGAGCAAAGCTGCAGCTCTTCCCCCTTTGCCTTGTGGCTCCCTCCAGGTTTGCAGCTCACATTTTGCTTTACTGGGGCGGAAAAATGAGTGGCACTGAAGAGGCTGAGTGAATTCTTGTTTGGGTTTTTCTTCCCCCCTTCTTGGTTTCTTGCAGCAGCAGGAAACGCAGAAAATATTTCTAAACAAAGCTTGAAATTGGCTGTTTGCATTTTGCCTGTGAAATTTCCTGTGGCTCACAAATTGGACTCTCATCCCCGCGCTGCCAGGGAAGGCAGACGCATTAGCAGAGCTCGGCAGAGCTCTTGGCTGCTGCCACCACGAAGGGGCTGGGATTCACCTGCTAAAGGCTTTATTAATTAAAAAAAAAAAAAAAAAGCCTTTTTCCTGGCTCCTGGTGGTGGCTGGTGATGCCTGTTTCCTGGCAGATGCCACTGAGAATAACCAAGTTTGGGCCCCCCCCCCATGTGCTGTTTGCCAAGGAGGGGTGGCACAGCAGTGGGGAGGTGGCAGACTGGGAAAGCTCATGGCATTTACACAGGGATCCCAAGGAGACAGCTGGAGTGAGGTGTCCCACAGCACATGATTGCACAGGGTGGGATGGAAGCTGTCAAAACATGTATCCTCTGACTTCTAAATGATTTCCAAAGAGCTGTAGGAAACGGGGATGGAAAGGAAATCAAGATATAATCCCCTGCCCCAAAGGAACATCAAAGTTGTCACTTCTGTCAAGCATTTGTCTAATCTGTACTCAGAACCTCCCCAGATAGGGAATTCACACCCTCCCTGGGCTATCTCTTCTGGAGTTTAACTACCCTTGTATTAGAAAGTTTATCTTAATATCTGGTCTGAATCTCCCTGGCTGTAATTTAAGCCCATTATTCCTTGTTCCACCTGACATGGAGACCAAATTTATTCTCCTTTCTGCACAACTCCCTGAAAGCAGGTAATTCCCTAAAGATGTGTGTGGAGTTCAGCCTGCCAGGGGGAGCAGGGACACAAACACTTTTTCTGAAAGGCATTGGTGACACATTTGTGTGCCAGGACTCCCCTTGTCCCTCCAGGTGCCCTCAGTTGTGCCCCAGAACCAGAGCTGGGCTGGGTTTTGCCTTGTTTGGTGCCACTGGCTGGGACAGTGTAAACCTGAATGGAGAAGGGAATTGGCCATGGAACTGGGGTATCATCAACCTGATGTTCAAACTGGTACTGGGTTAATACCCTCGTAGCACCTGAACAACAAAATGGACAGGAAGCTTTTCCTAAAATCTGAAGAAAATTAAATTCTTCCCCAAGATGGCAATGTGTTAGAAGTTTCCATTAAAAATAATAAATAAATAGAATTCCCCACCTTTTTACCAGCTAAGTCTGAAACTCCTTGAAATAAGGGCTAGCAATGGAAGTGCTGACAGTATCTTAACTAAAGTAGCGTGAAAGGAGTGATATAATAGTTTATTTCAGGTAATGCCATGGTGATTTTTAATTTACATAATGTCAAAAATGCAATATGTGAACTTTCTGAAAGCAAAAAAGTGGCGATAAAAACATCTATTTATTCCTTCTGCCTCCTTGCAGAAATGAGAGAAAGAGCAAAGCCACAAGGAAAAACCTCAAGGCCATGGTATTTACATGAGGCAAAGCTACACACAATGTACCCTGGGAGTGTCTGAAAGAGAAGCTGACCCCGTGTAGTTGCTCTTGTCTCAAATCATTTGCTAGTTTAATAGCTTACCATTTGCAAAATGATGTTTAGATTATTCTCCCTTCCTAGCATTAAATATAACTGGTGCACAGTGAATGTGAGTGGGTTGTGGAGGACTCCCAGGTCCCAAAGTCAATGCTGCTGCCAGTTCAGCATGTCCTGCCTGGGGATGCACAAAGTGTGTCCTGAATGGAGGGGCCTGTGGGCAGTTTTGGGGGTTTTTACATTTGGGGGATTTATAGGCAATAAGTCAGGTCAGCTTCCTGGTGGGATTTCTGAGAATTAGTGCTCCTCTTTCCAAGACATCTGAGGGTGCCACTGAGGTGAGCTCAGGGCCCAGGGCTGCTCTGTGTGTTCCTGAACAGGATTTCCCTGCCCATGGGAGGCTGGCCCTGGGTTCTCAGCCAAGCCAAGTGGGACTCGATGACCCTGATGGTTTTCTCTGATTAAATGATCCTGTGTCACATGTTAGTGCTTGTGTGTGTGTCAAGGGGCCACTTGTTCTGCTCCCTTGAGCCAGGAGCTCTTTGGAGGACCCTGCCCACCCTAACCCCAGACTGAGATGATCCTGGAGGCTGGCAATAATCTGTTGTCCATCCCAAATTCTGAAATAGCTCTACCAGAGTTATAAAGATGTGGATGTTAAGAGAGAAAGATCAACCTGCTCCTTCCCAAAGAAAATAAACAGCAGATCTGTAAAACAATTACTGTCCAAAGAGAGTCCAGTGTCCTCCAGAGGAGCTGTTTAACCAGCATTTTAGCAAATTTGCAGTTCACTAAAATTCCAGTTTGGAGTAGGTGATATTGCACCAGTCAGAGAATCTTCTGGGACTGGAGTCAACTTCTGTGGTCACTTCATTCAGCAGAACCCCATCAGACACTGCTTGCTTGCAGATTAATTTCTTAATTCTCATTAGGAAATAGGGCTTCGAGAGCATTGTGGCAAATGTCTCTACATGGATAGAAAACCCCCAGAATGTGAGGAAATGCAGGTGATGTGGGCTGCTGGCAGATCACAGGACAATGCAGAGTCTTCAGCTGGTACCAAGTTCTCCAAACAGAATTTTAGAAGATTTTCAACATGTCCAGTCCTTGTCCTCTCCCTCCACACAAAGGGTAAACTCCACCTTGAGTGATTAACACAGCCCAGTGTGACACAATAGAGTTTGCAGCCACTAAAGCAGCCTAGTGTGACAAAAATTTCTGAGAGAAGTTAATAGAAATCCTGCATCATGAAACAATCCACAGAGGAAGAGAATCCCTTGTGACAATATTATACTTTCAATATCATTCATAAAAATAAAACAAAAGTCAATTGTAAGGTCCAGGATACCATAAAATATGAGTTTGGTTAGAGACACTTAGAAGGAAAATTTGCTTTAAATATGTGTAATCACCTTGAAGCCTCACACATTTACAGTTTTAATCTAGCACATTAGTGAGATTAGTACATGGCTTTTTTGCAATTAAACTGCATATTTTATCACTTCTTCTACTTTCATGCTATATAAACTTCCAGGAAATTACAGGCCTATAAATATTGCCAGAGCCCTTCCTCTGTGGGAGACAGAAGAACAGAGAGACAGAAGCAGTGTGGGTGGCTGGTTCCTTTCTTCCCCTAATTGTGCCCTTAGTCAATAAACCCAAAACTTTGTAGAGGCAACTGTAGGATTGGGATACACACCCAGGGAAGCTCAGAGAGCCCATGGAGGGCTCTGTGCCTGCAGCTTCCAGAGCTTTCCAAAGCTGAGGAGAGGAGAGGAGAGGAGAGGAGAGGAGAGGA
>VZTB01008536.1:248503-258643 GCA_013397245.1 Thryothorus ludovicianus | reverse complement strand
AGGGCCCAGGTGTGCCCCAGGCAGGGACAGGAGCAGCTCAGGCTGGAGGAGCACCCCTGGCACTCTCCCCCAGCCCCCTGGCTCTGCTGCCAGGGATGTTGGCAGCCCCCAGCCTTGACCCCTCACTTTCCAAGGAATCACTGCCATGGGAAGCCCTTCTCCATGGTCAGGGATCCCTTTCCAGCTCAGGTGCAGGGGTTGATTTCCAGACAGGTCTGGAATTCCTGCTTGGAGCAATCATGAAGGGGAAGGGAGGAAGCCCAGACAGTGCTTCCAAAATACTTGAAATCTGGGAGTCCTAAGCATTTTTTTTCTTTTTTTACAAACTGCTGTTGGATAACTGAGCTGGAGGGTGGCTGCAGTCAGAGCCCAGCTTGGAACTGGGCAGTGGCACAGCAAACCCCTCCTTGTCACCTTGTCCTTGTGCATGGAGATGAGTGCTCACGCCAGGGAGGAGATGCTGGGGAGGAGTTTTCCTTGAAGAGTGAGAGACCTAATGTGGCTGGAGGGTACCAGAGTTCAGCCATCAGCAGTAGATTGAACTGGAATATCCCAGACATGCTGGAAAAAGATGTTAGTTGACATTTCATTGGCTAGTAAATACAGATTTTTTTTTTTGCCTCAAATAAGAATATCAATGCTCTGTTATATTTTTTATGTTGGCATATTACTATAGTAACAGTAGTATTGTGTTTATTCTATTTTAAATTAATCTCTGCATGAAATAGAGGAAGATAGCTGCTAGCTAGAGGATTTATTCACAACAAAAAGAGAACTGGTTATCCCTTGCAAGAAAAGCAGTGGTGTCACCCACAAGACAGGCTGGGTGGTGCTGACTGCCCTGGTCCAGCACTGAGTGATCAGGGATGTGGTGCCTGGAGAAGTCCAAAGTGCTTTTTGTGGCCACTAAGCCAGAATTATCCACGTGCCACGCCATAGCTCCGAGGATCTGTGAGCAATTCAGGGTGGTTGCTCTCCAAAGGTGATGTCCTTTGCTGTAAAAGCAGAACAAGAGCCACATTTACCTGTCTGAAGTAGGAACCAAGGGTCTCCTGTCCTGCTCCTTGCTCTCATGGCCTCACACCCTGTGCAGGTGTCCCTCAGTGGCAGGAAGGCTCTTCCCTGTCCCCAGGGATGGGCTGGAGCAGGCAGGGAGCCAAGGACACATCTGGGAGCAGCACCAGTGCCACAGCACACCCTGCTGAGAGCAAACCCCTCATCTCAGCCCACACTGCAAACATTTGCCTCCTGTGGGACGTGGGGACAATCCCAAGGTCTGGGAGCCTCCGTGGCAGCAGAGGAGGCATTAATGGAGCTGTGCTGATAAGCACTATTTACCTGTTTAGCCTGGCCCCCTACAGATAAAGCAGACACACAAAATGATGCCTTGCTGCTCTGCTTTGCTTGCAGAGAGCATTTTCCCTGCACCCCGGAGTGTCTGCATGCTTTTCTGCCCCTAGTTGAGGTCCATGGCACTGAAAATATTCCTCCCAGTGGTGGTGAGGTGGATCTGTGATCCTGGCCTGGCTCTGGGAGGCTCGGGGATATTCACTGAGGAATTTAGGTGTCAGCTTGCTTTGGATTAACTTTGCACACACAGATTAAACTGTGAAGGAGTTGGAGAAGGCTGTCTGCTTTTTTTCTTATCAAATCCTAGATTAGCCAGGACTAGAGATGGAAGATCAGCCCAAATGAACTCGATTAGTGGGTGCTCAGGAGATCTGAATTTCACATCCAGTGTTGTGCAGTCACTTGGACCAAAATCCCAGCCCAGTACTTAAAGATATAAACAGTGCTAATAACTCTGGGTCACCTGTCTGGGAAAGACAGATAAGGAATTGAAAATTATGCACATAACCATAGGTAATCTACTACCAAATACTGTTGAGTTGAGACCTCAATTTTTATTTCATGCCATTTATGTTCTTGCCCTGATTGCACAGCAAATAAATTGCAAATTCAGAATTAAAGTGCCTGCTAATTCAAATTGATCAGCAGCATCCAGCACCCCGCTCCCTACAGGTGCAAAAAGATTCTGGTATCTACCCTAGGAAAGCAAATCTTTAGTATTCTCTGCTGCATTGTCAAATATAGGGGGGAAAAACCTACTTTCAATGGCACCAGGAAAAGAAAAGTTTGCAGAGAAAGGAGGTGATGATCTTCTCTGTTGTGTCAGACAATAATTTGTTAGCAGTTAATATCCACAGTCCTATTTCTGTCCTTACAAACTAAACAGTAGCTTCAGCTTGAAAGTCACACACAACTTTAAAAATAATAAAATGTTCCATCCTGGCCTTTGGAACAAGCTGAACCTGCAGCAACTTCCACTGTGGAGCAACAGGTAGAGCTGGGGCAAGCACCAGGACTGCAAAGCAGCCAATTCCCCCCACATCCTCTTCTTGATTAAATATTGGCAGGGGAGCACAGCATGGTGGGGAATGGTTTATTTAAATTCTGACCTGGTAGGAAAATCAGTCCCAGCACCCAAGGGTGAACATTCATGGACATAACTCTGTCTTCCCTCCAGTGGCAGGAATGAATAAATAAAACAGAGGGAATAAATGAACATATTTAAGTGTTCAGGACCACATCTCATCTGCCTTTGGGACAAAAACTCAGGGCCCAGTCCCTCCTGTGTAACCACAAAATGCCCAAGGTCTCACAGGGCTGTAGCACCCCAGCCTTGGCTCAAGCAGGTTTCCCTGCAGGGAAGTTGCTTTTTAAAATGATTTTTATTCCTGAAATAGATGTAAATTGCTTCAGGCTGGGTGGAGTCACCTGCCAGCTCCTAAGTGAGCCTGGGTACCAGGGGCTGAAACTGGGCTTTGAGGGATTGGCTTTGGGTGTGACTTCTGAACCCGTGTCACAGCTGCCACCCACCGTGCTGGGAACTGCAGATGAAAAGTGCCCTTTGAGCAAAGTGAAAATAAAGAGAAAGCAGTGCTGTTCCTGTAAATTGCATTTCTCTCTGCTGCTAGCCATGTGACAGACAGCCTGTGTTTCTCTATTTGTACCTGGAACGCTCCAATTTCTCCTGATAGTCTTAAAACCTTATTTTTACTCTTTCTTTTGACACTTACACACTGTGACTTGATTTGATAAATAAAACCTTCTGGTGCTGTTGTTCTGGTCTGAGATTAAACACTTGATAGTCTGCATAAGGAAATGCTTTTGATGGGTGAATTTAAGAGCAATTGGTTATAGTAGGATGAAGTTAATTGCAAGTGGTTCCATTCACAGGTGAGTTGTGGTACCACACAGTCAAATCTGTGGACACAAAAAGACCCCTTGCTATGGATTGTCTCTGCTGAACATCATGTTTCATGCTGGTTTTGATAATACGATGACATTTTATTTATAAGAACAGAACAAGCAAAGTTACTTTTCCAGTAACTCAGAAAAGGCGCAAACTAATTTCTAAAATTTATGGTGGAAGATATTTTTTATGGCTCTGGAGCAACGAGAACCATATCTGAGCCATCCTTCTTGCTGATTATGTCTAGGTGGTGAATAATACTGCAGTATACTGTACAAATTTTACATCTTGACTACATCTCAGAGTATTTAGGGCACGCTGGTTGGTGTGGTTATCTCCTTGCTGCAGATGTGGCAGCTGAGGCATCTGAACAAGCGTGTACAGCATCACCCCGTGAGTCTGCAGCACACTAAGGGCAAAAATGCCAGGTCAAACCCCTCCCCACTTCAGCTTTCTGCTCGAGTTCACCTTTATTCATGGTCTTAACTTTTACTTGCATGGCAGTGGCCACTAGAGTCCCAAAACTGGACCCACCTCGAGGGATCCTTCATGTGCTCCAGTCTGGGCACAGTCTGTGTCCCAAGAGGCTTCTGGTGGTCCAGGGAAAGGGGACAAGGGCAAGTGATGCACTCAGTGCTGAGAGCTTGGTACTTCATAGCCCTGTGTTCTCATATCCCACAACACCAACTAAGCCGTGTAATTCCAGCCACTGGCACTCTTGTTTAATGTAAGAAGAGGAGATTTATTTAATTGTGTGACTCTAACACCACATTTTCAACCCTTCATTTACCAAATGTCTCCACATCACAGCTTGTGCTGTTCTTGGTGCCCTGGCTCTGCAGTTCTTTCCGTGCAGGATCTGCCCTGTCCTTTGGAACCCCTTTGGAGAGGTGGAAATTATCCCTGGCCCAGCAGCCCAGGAGCACACCCCATTTAAATCAGAGCTGGAGGTTAAATGCCACGCAGGCTGCATCACTGAGATAGAGGAAATTCCTCTGCAGGAGCAGGGGCTTTTCTGATCCTGCGAAAAATGTGTCAGCATCAAAAACGTGACACGTGAAGGTCAAGGCAACATTGATCCATGAGAGCTCTCTGCTACAGTCAGCTCTCTCCTTCTGTCAGCCTGGATGAAGCTTACAGTTTTTATATACATACACATGCATATTTAAGTAGCTATACAATTTTAAGGCTTGATTTGTTACCCAGTGTAGCTGTTGTTTTTGGTGTGTGTTGATGATTCAGGTCTCTGACACCCTTTGTGTGTGGGACTAATTTCTCCAGGTATTGAATGTCACCCTATTTATGATCAGCCTGATGCAACTGCACTGGTGCAGGTCACCTAATTCTTTAAATCAGCCTGGAAAGGAGGAAAACAGGATAAGAGGGAAGGGAGGTGACCTGATAAGAGGAGGGAGGAATAGGTGATGGCGTGGCAGAGCCAAGGAGTCTCAGCCCTTGTTGACATTTGGAGCATTTTCCTTCCATCTTTTGCAAGCTCCACAATGAACTTGGCCGAGTTTCCTTTTCATATCGATTTTCTTGGACTCAGTCCCCTGATTTTAAAACTACTGGAGTGCTACAACACCTCCTGGCATTAAGGACAAAAAAAAAATCCTCAGATGTTTCCATGAATGCCATTGATCAAAGATCACTTAAGCCAACAGCATTGCACAGTGCCACCCCATTTGCCTAAACTGCCCATGTGCACCTGGCCCCTCTGCTTGCAGGGGCTATTTAGGGAAACTCCTGTGATATAAATGATGTGGGATGAGTGTGACTGTATAGATCTTGGCGGAAGGTCTGGCCTAAGAAAGCTCAGGCTCAGTCAGTTCCTGGAGGTTTTCGACACCAATAACAGCTCACAGTGTGCAGTCGCCTCCTTGGCCTCCTGCCTGAGCCCTGCACGGGCTCTGTTCTGCTCCTGGACTTCTGCATTTATAAGCATTTTCTTTCTCTAGCCCTGAGAGTCCATCATGTTTTATTTACCTTTCTTTTAGCCCTACCTATGCATTTCCAGCTACACAAAAATCGATAGGCGCATTGCTAATTTTATCTGGAAAAAAGGAAAATTTACTAGAGAATTAAATTGAGTGGGTCTTGAAGGATGTTTTTAAGGGTTCTCTTTTTTTTTAACGAGGGGGAAGTATTTAGATATCCAAACTATCCTGCTTTATTTCCTTTTTTGACAATCAGTGATTGGCACAAGCATGGATTTTAAACATCTATGGACTTAATTATGCTACAAAGCCAAAAAGTTTGCAGCTGTATGATTTATACATTTTATAGCAAATGCAAGATTAAAAGATAGCTCAATTTTTAAAGCAATTCGGTAATAGAGCTGTGAAAAAAGGCTGATAATTCCTAGGCTGGCCACAGGGAATTTTCAGAGGCCATTTTGGCTTCTAATGGCTGGGAAAAATAAGGTTTGGGACATCACTCTGGGGTGGAGACCCCTTGGCTGTACTCTTAATGCTGCTCCAAATTCCCAGAGATGTTGGGAAGGCTGTAGCCTTGTTCTGTGCCTCATTTCCCCATGGCTGATGGAAGGTCTTCTATACTGATCCCATTTCCCAAGCAGTGGAAATGTCCCAGCATTACTGGGTTTATATCTCAGCCTTTCCTTTCAACACCCCCTCCACCTTCCTGTCATTCTTCTTTGGTTACATCTGTGACATGGTATATTTCAAAAAAGAGATGTATATATTTTTCTTGTCTCTGTACCTAGACAATAGTGAAGGAACACGCAGCATAAATTTAGAAAATAAGTAAATTAAATAAATATTCCAGAGCAATCAGTCTGCCATGGGAATCTTTCAAAAGCACAAGAAATATTCAAGGGAGAAATAACTCTCAGTCCATTTATTTGATTCGCGTGTAATAAAAAAAGAAAAAAAAAATTCACTTGCTGTTAATTCTGAATGGAAATGTGCTTTGGAGCATATCCTGAGGGATGCTGAGCTCTGAGAGTTGGGCTTTGGACACCTCCCCAGTGCAAGAAGCACCTTCATCTTTTCATGAATTTCATGGGGGCTGGAGGTGCTCAGCACCTGGCAGGATGGTGCCTTTATCAGGAGCCTCTCAGCAGGGCCTGGGTGCTTATTTGGGAAGAGATATCATTGCTGGCGTGACAGTAACGAGATCGAGGAGGAGCCCCTGGAAGCAGGTACTTGCTTTAGATCTCACAGACATTGTCTTAATTGTACACTAAATTAGGAGGAGGTGGGAGACAGCTCAGGCACAGGCAGTGCAGCCTCTCTGATGATGCTGTGCATTATCAACCCCAACCAAATGCTTTCTAAATAAGCTTCATGTTTTGTGCCATAAACTCTGCTGGGTTGTTACTCAAAGTGATCTGTTAATGCATCTCTGAGCTAGATATCCTTTATTTCCTTTCTTCTTCTTCTTTTTTCTTTTATTTCTTTCTTTTTTTTTTTTTTAGTGGATAATAATCATCTTGGAGAGGGCTTTTAAAAGGAGAAAAGGTTATTTCGCTGACATCAATTTTTGAATTAAAAGTGCACTTGGCTAAGAGCCAAAATATTTAATATCATTGCCATCTGTCCCAGCTGAATACAATTTTAGATTTATTGATTTTCTTTATTCTCTCTCTTATATTTTTTTTTTTAGTTAATTTTGTCTTGAGACAAGGTTAAGACTCTAAAACAACAAAGCCTTTCTCCTCTGATGGCATCATAATCCTTGAGTAAGTCTAAACTGCCTTTTGGTGTGTAGCTGGTGCCAGCTGTCAGGTTATAAATGGTGTTTTTGGAAGGGCTTTGTCTCCAGCCACCAGTGGCCCTGTATTTCATGCACATGCCAGGAGGAAAGGGGGGTGCAGGGTGGGGTTCTTTTGCTCACTGAGAATCCTCATTTTAGGGGCTCATTAAGGCACCAGGGGGTGCAGCCTGGCTGATTTCAAACCCAGGTGGGGCTCTCCAGTCCCCCCTGTCCCTCCTGTGGGGTGAGGACAGCTCCAGGGGGCAGGTCAGGAGCACGAGGGGACCTCTGGGGGGATGCTCCACTCCCCAGCAGCTCCTGCGAGGAAGGAGTGGCTTTCTCTGTGTGCAGCACCACGTTCTCCTGGGGGATGTCGTGGATCTCCGGGAAGGAGCCCAAAGGTATCAACAGCAAAATCAGAGCAGCTGCTTGCAAGATTCCTTCAGGGGCTGTGGAGGCAGGGAGAGGTGGCATTTCCCGAGGAAGGAGGCAAGCCCAGAGGCAGAGCTGAGCCCTGGGCTGGTGGCAGGCTGGCAGCCCACAGCTGCACTCCTGCCCTGTGGAACCTGCCTCTAATGCTCACAGTGCTGCTCTTCTCCATCACCTTCTCCAAATCTGTACCAAGGGACTCGGAGATGCAGACAGAAACCTTCCTCAAGCACTGTGGTGAGCAGTGTTCAGTCGAGGGGCTGTCCCTCTCATTTTATCCAAGCTCCCTGTCTGTTTTAATGACCTCCTGCTTCAGCAAGATCTGCAGCCTGAGTTCAGCCACACAAATTAACGGGAGCATTCCGAGGAGGTTGATTAGCTCCAGTTTTATTCACATAACCCTGAATATCAGCTAAGGAAAATGCCAAGTGTGTTTGGGAGCAATTATTTACACAGAATTCCTTCCTTCCTTCCCACCTCCACCACGTAACCTGCTTCTATGAGGGCTCGTGTCACCCAGCTGGTGCAGGAGCCCAACAAACACGGCACTGTGGTGTGTCCTGTTCCTGTGCTGCTTCATTGCTGGTTCTGATGCCTTTTAGGCATAAAAACAGAGGCCAGACAAAATTAAGGGAATAAAAAGCAGCTCTATTTACTGAAGGGCCTTCAGGTACATTTCTGGCTGATGAAGAATCCCAGGGGCTACACCCAAAATGGACCACGGGTCATGGGGTTTTCACACTTTTGTAATTTGGGCCATTTGCATATTGGGGGTTAATCTGCCAATTACAGCTTCAGGTAATGAAGTCATTTACCCCAAGTTTGCTCCCCCAACTCACTTTTGTTTACATTTCTCAGTGAGGTGTCCTTGATTGCCAGACCTGGAGAGGAATTGTTGTGTCTTACCAAAATGGGAGAGCAGCAACTCCCACTGTGTGTGGAGTTTGGAGTCATGCACTAAAGAATTGCAGGATTACAAATACATGGAAAAAAATATAAAAGCCAAAATCCTAAGGCATCAGTTTAACCTCATTATGTTTTGAGAACCTTTGTGTGGTTTTGTGCACTGGGTGAGTGGTGCAGGTCACTTATGCACCTCTGATGTGGAAATAGCTAATTAATAATGACAGCTTCCCAAAAGGATCTCACTTCCCTTTGTGAACACTCTAAGTCTCTTTATACCCTGTTGCCAACCATCTGTTTAGACTCTGAAAATCACAGAGCCATGGAATCACAGAATCATTTAGGTGGGAAAGGACTTCTGAGGTCATCGAGTCCAACCCTGTGACTGATCACCCAGCCCAATGGGTACCCCCATTGAGTACCACATCCAAGAGTTCCTTGGACATCTCCAGGGGTGGGGCCTGCACCATCAGCATAATTGTGTACAACACTAACAAACTTCTCAAGCTGACACTGACAAACCCATCCCCAGAGGCAGGAAACACACGGTGCAGTTTTCCTGGGCAGAACTGAGCTGGGTTTGCTTTTAGCCACTGTTGCAATAGGAGGATTTCTTTTTAAAGTGTTTATTTTCTATTTTTCCCCCCACAAAACTTTTCCCTAGGTACAAATTTTATGGCAGTGATCCTTTAAACCTTGTCATCCTGGTTAGGAGCTCTCCACCAGGTGCTGGGAGCAGGGGAGGCACCAGCTGCTTCCAGCACTGCTGTGAGCTGACATTCAGTGAGGGAAGAGTCCACCCATGTCAGTGAAATCCAACCTTTCACGCCCTCAAAATCACCCTTATTAATCAGCCTGTACATCTTCCCTGCTCTGTTGTTTTTGCCTGTGTTCCATCAAAGCTTTGGACAAGCATCTCACGGGGATGTAGCAACACCCAGAGCTCCCACTGCCCCTGCTTGCATTTACCCCTTGGTTTGGGGGAGGTTTTTGTACAGACCCCCCTGCCAGGTCCTGCTCAGCTGGGAGACAGAGCCCCTCAGGCTCCAAACCCCCTGTGCCCCACCTGTACCAGCTCCCACCTGCCCAGCTCTGCCCTGATGTAAGGTAGGACATGCTCTGCCCAGGGCTGAATTTGGCCCTTTATTTACAAATAATTTAAAGCAATTCTGTAGATTTTTTTGTGCCCAGAGGTCTGGGGCTGATTTACAGCTCTCTCAAACTGTGTAGACCCTTGATCCAGCAGTGTCATTCACAGTAATGGGATATCTCAGCTGTCCAAACAGAGACATGTTTTAAATGTTAAAAATGTTCTGTGATCGATTTTCTCTGTTTGTAGTAAATGCCTTGATTAGATTCCCTTGTAGGCACTTCAAAGGCAAACTCCCCCTCACAATCTTCCCATATGATGAAATCTACTTCTTTCTTTGCTCCACGTTTTATTTTTCCCTCTCTTAAACTAATTTAGTGCTTGAGAAAGGTGATTGATTGATGGTCTGGAGGACTGAGACTTTCTGAAGCAGCACCCAGGAACATTTCTGCTGCCTGAGCTCCAGGCAAATGGGTGATCTGAAGGCTGAGGGGCACTGGAGACAGGGATCCCTTTGGGATGCAGGGGGTACCCAAGTCTGCCATACCCTGGTCACAATGTTGAGGTGTTTAGCTTTTACTACAGGCCTCTGTTTTACATAAAGAGAACTGAGATTATGAGGGACCAGGTGATTTGCCAGAGATGAGAGAAATTGCAGAGCAGAGGTAGGAACAGACTAAGAGACACCCCAAATGGGTATTTTAATCATCTTTGGCTTCCCTTCCTTAAAATGCTACATTTCTAT